>CAJNOL010002438.1:1371-39062 GCA_905250125.1 Rotaria sordida | reverse complement strand
GACCTATGGGTACTCCATAGGATAGTCGTTGAGGACCTATGGGTACTTCATAGGATAGTCCTTGAGGACCTATGGGTACTCCATAGGATAGTCCTTGAGGACCTACAGATAACTCCATAGAATGACTCTTGAGGACCTATGGGTACTCCATAGGATAGCGCTTGAGGGCCTATGGACACCCATAGAATAGCGTTTGAGGACCTATGGGTATCCCATAGGATAGCCATTGAGGATCTATGGGCATTCCCATAGAACGGCACTTGAGGACCTATGAGTGACTCCATAGAATAGCCGTTGAGAATCTATGGATACTTCATAGGATAACCCTTGAGGGCCTATGGATACCTCCATGGAACGGCACTTGAGAACCTGTAGATACCTCCATAGAACGGCGCTTGAGGACCTATGGGTATCCCTATAGGATAGTCGTCGAGGGCCTATAGGCACCGGCATAGGATAGCCCTTGGGGACTTCTCTTATAGCCATATTCGACCTTTAACCTTCGACCCAGCAGAGCAACGCACAAATAATCCTGAATAATATATATAGGTAGAATATACATCAAATGTTCATGTAACTTCAAAAGTCCTAAGTAATTTATCATTGAAGAAAAGATCATGTTTTTTTATTAAAGCCTGCTAAATAATTTTTAAAAGAGCATAAAATAAACAATCATGCATCGTAGAGATATATTTTTTTTTGTTTGTGATTGTATATGATTCAGAATTTCTTAAATTATATTAGTTATTACAACTCAATAGCTTTTTATGTATAGCTTTTTTTCAAATCTTTGAAACGTTAACTTAGTTATTCTTTTTTTGTTAGTAATTTTTGAACAGTTTGTTTTCTTTATTGAATTGTAATTTTTTCGTTTTCCTTTGTACATTATGTGTGTGCATACGAAATAAAATAAATAAATGTTTCGATTGAAAAATAAAAGAGAAAACTAATTTTCTAATTCATATATATTTCTCTTTATCATGCTTCATTGCACAACAGCGCTTAATAACAAAATATCACACGCAAATGTTTTTGCGCTCATATCTTCAGTTAAAATGATTCAACACTTTCTATATTTGTTTTAAGAAGGAATATGGATGTATGCGATACGAAGAGCTGTGAAAGAAAGAAGACCAAAAAAATAGATACCTTATACAAAAGAAGTACGCTTCATTGTTCACATTAGGATTCATTTGTTATTGGAATATGCAAACAATAGAAATATACTTCTCAAAAACTAAAACTGAACAATAGGAATCAATGTTGAGAAAAAAAAAATTAAATCAATTCATCACTAAGTCAAACAAGCACGGTCGTTCACGACTGTATACGAAGATATACGACGACATACAAAAAAAAAACGATCGTTTTATGATCCTCGTATACGGTCGTTTACAGATATATACGAACTCCACATTCGTCGACCTGGGTAGATGTAAGCGTTTACACAACAGACCGACATCAAACAGAAACAAAAAAGATTTTTTTTTAAAATTTATCACCTGACTCCTTAAACAAAATGATTTTTTGTTTTATGCGTTTGATTGTTCAGAATGGTTTATAATATTGATTGCATGAGCCATACACCCGTTCCAGCTTATAGTTACATTCAAGGTCTGGTGTTATCAGATTAAAAACGATCATTTGATTTAGAATTATGTATTGCATCATTTTGAAAATATTTATGCATTACTGTTGTTTAAAATTAAGTGATTCAATCATACTCCTACGTACTAAATTTTTCTATTACAAAACATTGTATCTGAAATACAATTAATTTTACTGGTCATAGAAAAAAATCAAGTTAAAAACTGTATTTGTAGGAAAAAGAATTTAAATAGAAAAGGCCATACATTCCTACTCATCTGAAGAAGACAACTGTTTTTGTCGGAATATTGCATCATTAATCATTATTCAGATGATTATTCTATAAATATTACAATTAAATAAATTAATTCTTTTACAATATTTAATTTTTAAATAAAATTATACAAATCTATATGGAAGCATAAAATTTAATATACGCGAATTAATTAATTAATTAATATATCCTTCCTGATTACACGAATCGATAAGAGATTCGATTGGCATCTAATATATTCAGACTTTACCTCAGTTTTAATTAATAATAGGAAGGCTAATTAAAAGAAAAAAAGTTGTTGTGCATTTTTCTCAAAATTAATTGTTTTGCTGATGATCGAACTGAGAACAGATTTTTTTTTCATCAATAGATACACGCATAGTCTTTCAGATGGGGGAAAGGAATTTTTTAATTGGCCATCAATACTAAAGAAACCCTAGGTTTTTGATTGTGCCCCGCTTCAAAGTCCGTTGGATCCAAAATTTTCGAATTGGAAGCCGTCGAGTTCTACCCCTCTTTTAAAATCCTATACCTATCGTTGGTGAATTGATAATTTATCCTAAAAATTGCGTTTCACTTTATCTCTTATATTTAAGAAATAAATTCAATTTCAATGAAATACTGAAAACTTTATTATACTCAGATCAAGATCTGTACTGACATGTGGCGCTATCTATCAAAGCATTTCTCCAAATTTTAAGTCAAAACTAAGTTTTAGAAAAAAAAATCAAAACATTTGCAGTCTATATTCGATAAGAAATATTTATCTCATTGGTCTTTCATTGTTACTATGGTCATCAACACTTGAAAAACATGGTAACAACAAAGAAATGAACTTAAAGAAGAAAAAAAAAGCGAGTAAAGAACGAACAAAAAGAAAATGAAATCATTTAAAGAACATGAAAATCACTTACTCAACTACTACTTAACACATTTTTTTACGTCTATTCAATTTATAATTGATTGTTATGTAGAATATTCTCGTTTCTATTAGTTCTTCAAATTTAAATGCAAGTCGCACAACATCATCCAGTGCCTTCACGGCAAGAACACACAACTAATCAATGGCAAAATGAACCAATGTATTCAAGAACAACAACAACAGCAACACCAATGTCAAATCAAGTTTATCAACCTTTAGCATTTTCTATAGATGATCGTTTATCACAACAACACTTAACACAACTTGATTTATGTTCAAAAAATTTAAAAAAAATAGAAAAATTACCAAATAATATTAATTTTAATGTTGTTTTACTTGATTATAATGATATAACTAAAGTTGAACATCTCGATGTTCTTACACATCTTATTCAAGTAAGATTTTCTATATATCTACTCCGTATGTATGCATTTATATTTTTAGTTATCAATATCTCATAATCGATTAATTGATATTCGTTTAATAAGTCGTTTAAAAACACTACAAAAATTAAATTTATCCAATAATTCTCTTGATTCAATTGATTGTAAAAAAAAAGCAGAGAAACTCTTTTAATCGTTACATCAAATATTTTCTTTTCTTAGGTCTTAAAACTTTACAAAATCTTGTTATACTTAATATATCCGGTAATAATATTCATAATATTGGTGCATTAAATAATTGTCATTCATTACAAGCATTGAATGCAAGTGATAATTCTATTCAACATATTGAAGATCTTTCACATTTAACATCACTGAAGGTAAAGAAAAAAAGAAAGACTTTTCATGAAAAGGTTATCGAAAAATATTTTTCAGTCTGTAGAAATTTGAAAACATCCGAAGAGAATCAAACTTTCCGGATATGGCCTGAATATTTTTACAGGACTTTTATGTTAAGGACTATGAGCTGAGCTTTAGTGCGCTAAAACTTACTCAAAATACAAGCGAATGAAAGAGTAAACATTTCTCGACAAAATGATATAATAATAATTAGTTCATTGCAAGTCATTTGGAGTTATGATAAGGTACATTATGTCAATTTTCATGCTTTGGAAAATAATACAAAATTTTGATTTGAACTCAATGTTTTCAAATTTCTACAGACTAAAAAATACTTTTCGATAATCGATTATTTAATTGAAAGAAAGAAAAAAACCTAATTTTGATTTTTCTTTAGTATTTAAATTTACATAAAAATCTTATTGATACATTAACATCAATATCAAAATATTGGCCAAAATCAATTCATACATTAATCATATCAGATAATGAATTAAAAGATTTAACTGAGGTAAAATTTTTTCATTCATTTTAATTTAAAAGATTCTTTTTTTTTTTGCTTAATTAGATTTGTTATTTATCATCATTAATTGATTTAAATACATTATATATTCATAATAATCCATGTTTATTTGTTATTGATGATCGACATGGTTGTCATCAACCATTCGATTATCGACCATATATTCTTAATTGGTGTTTAACAATTCATAATTTAGATGGAATATTTATTACAAGAAAAGAAAGGTTCATATTGAAAAAAAAATACGATCTAAAATGAATGTTGAAACATGGAGGTAGAAATTTGAACTCTCCTGCAGACCGTATATCAATAACATCTTGTTTTAATATACGTAGAAGTGTAGGCTGATACATTGATCGGCTTATAAGGATGAAGAAATGTGTCCCTAAATAGATAAAATAGTTGCAAACAGTCCTGCTACCAGGTAAAAAGCATTTAAACATTAATCTTTTAGTCTTATATTTTGACCGTGTTGAATTCTGACCGCAAGAACTTGATCGGTCTGCATGCGAAGGAACTAGAAAGTCAGAATAGAAAGAAAATATCATGACGTTCAGACAGTTCATCACTGCCTCTATTATCAATAAAAATTCCATGTTAAATGGTTTTAGTTTACTTGATTTATGAAGTAATCTTTTTGGGTAATCTCCACATTAGAGTTCATGGAAATCGTCGAAAAGTGACTTATATCTCCGACTAGTTTTAACCATTACTCTTAAATTGTTCTCCAGAGCCTGTTGGGTTGGCTCTGGGTCAGAAAATGTTGAATCCGATGGGTCCTAGTTGTCTGAGAAATGTGTAGGATGTGCTAATTATCGAATACAAAAAATCGGAAAAAAGTATCTCGTATCTTTCGAACGCCTATCCAATTCCGATTAGAAAATTTCATTGAAAGTATCAAGGTACAGTTCGTCCGGACCCAAAAATTTTCAATAGTAGAAAATCAGAAAAGTATTAAAAAGGTATTTTTATTTTGAATCCTAGAGAAAAAAACCAGTGTTTTCCTCGTAAATTCTCTACATTAAGACTTATTTACCTCGGCTTGCTGCTTGCAATCACAGTTAATCGCGCTCTATTTGTAGTCAAAATATCAAGCAAAAGTATTGAAGTTGATATAATTTTTATCCGGTAGCGGTACTTCTTGTGGTTACTGTAGAATACAACAATCTTTCTGTAATTAACAACAATAGTTACATTGTGTTTCATATTTTACTTCGGCAGGCATTGTGCTAACAGCTGTTTATTTTTTTGTTATTTTAGTTTAAAATCTGAGTGGTTATTAAGTCAAGGTAAAGGACGATCATTTCGATCGGGAGAACATAATGATCTTGTTCAATACTTAATAAAAGTTTGTGGAACTAATGCAGAAGAAGTAAAACAAAATTTTTTTGTTTTTAGAAAATTTTGTTATAATTTATTTTTTGTTTGAAGAGAGATGATCTTCATCTATCACGTATTATGCTTCAACAAGATTTATATAAACCAAATGTTGACGGTAAAAAAAAATTTGAAATTATTTAATCAAATATTTTTATTTATTTATTCAAGAAACTTTGATGAGAACATCTAATACAATGAAAGATGCAAATGATACATTATCTAAAGGTTGAAAAAATCTTTTATTTCAAATTCTATTAATTCAAACTAATAAATTTTAGATAGTCAATTAAAATTACAAAAAAGTTTACTTATATCTGAATCAGAATTTGTTAAACTTAGTTCATCATCTTCAATATCAACAAATAATGAACCAATTATATCTGATCATCAAAAAATATCTTTTTCAAATTCAGAACAACAAATGCAAACACCAAGTCCTCGATATATTCGAACGACAAATCATAATGATGAACAAATAATTGAACATAATTCAAAGAATCGTTATAATAATTATGATAATCGACCTATAAAACCTCTCGATAAAAATATGCTTCAATCAAAACTTAATCAATATCCAATTGAAAATCATTCAAATGATGATATAAATATTTCACGACCACGAGCTACAACTAATCCTCAACAATCTAAACATACATCAACACAACTAACATATAATGCTAATCGATATTCACCAAAAACTACTACACGTGGACCAATAGTATCAACAGCTATGCATGTTAATATTCGTACAAAATCAAATAAAAATCTTCCTACACGTAATTATTAAGATTCTAAGATATATTTTCAAAATCGTTAAAAAAAAAACTTTTTTTTTTCAGAACAACATAATCAAGCAAAACGTCATACAATTGCTGCGGATAATACAAATACAATTCATTTATTGAATCGTACACATCGTACAACATCGACACTTAAGAACAAAAACAAACAACAACCTACTTCAAATGAAAAAAAGAATCGTAGGTGTACACTAAAAAGAAAAAAAAATGTCAAGGAGTAGAAAAAAAGGTTTAAAATAGTTACATTTTCGAACTTTTCTAACAATACTAACAGTGCCAGATAGGGGTCAAATTTTTTTCGCCCGATTTGAGTCGAACTCTAGTATCGAACGTGCCTTTCTCTTTCTCCTAAGAAAACCAATTTCTTAATTCCTTTTATTTCGTAGTTGAAAACAAAGGATATGTTCTTGATACTCTGCAGTTGAGACAACACAATTATGTGATAGAATTTTTTCTTGTTTTACTAAGCTTTTTTACGCTATCTTATAGAACTTTTAAATGTAGAAAATATTCAAAAAAAAAAGAATTCCTTTTTTTTTCAAAAGGCTCTAAAGCATCGAACATACACATGGATAAGATGGTTTCGCTCATGTCTAATCAAACATGATGATAATATTGAGAGTTCCAATAAAAACAAGAGAAAAATGTGGATGAGACTGTCTGTCAATTGATTGTAGTTTCATGACGAAAGTCTGTGAACAAATCGAAAATGTGTCATTTTGCATTAAAAAATAGTTTCTCCATCAAATAAACAAAATATTCATTCACTATTCAATCACTTAAACAAAGCTAGTTAGAGCTAGAAGAAATTGATTAGAATCAAAAGAATGCTCCGGTCTTCCTAAGAAACATCAGGAAAATTAAGTTTCGCATTTTGACTCGCAACTTGGCATGGAGATAGGCCTTAATGAGTAAAGTTTATAGTAAAAGCATGTATGTCATGCCGCTCTTGTACAACGGTTCATTCCGATGTTCTTATTTCACAACAATCACAATCAAAAAATCTGAAACTTTCACAATAATCTATTCTCATTAGGATCTCTTTCGAGTCAAAATTCGAAACTCAATTTTCCTGGTGTTCCCGAGGGGAGAGCACGATATTCTGCTAAAAAAATATAATAAACTATTAACCTGAACTTCTATCAGAGTATCCATAACTCATTAGAACCGTTCTCTCGTTAGTTTTGTAGAGCAGAATTTACTCTACACAATGTGTTATTTACTTTTACAATGACAGGTTTTTAAAATTTTTGGAATTAGCTCTTTAGTGGAAACACACAGATGAGATTTCTCTTATTGTAATATCTCACATTACAATAATTCCAAGTTGAAGCTATTCCAAGACACAAACTAAGAACTGCTATTTTACTTTGTACAGATACAATTTTTGAATTTTTGTCACAAAATTTACTGATAGTTGCTTAATCTTTTTATAGTAACAGATGATGAAGATGAATTACAATTAAAATCTGCACCTGTCAATACAATATTATCAACTCAAAATACAACATATAATCGAGAAAATAGTATTGAATTAAAAAAATTAACAACACCAATTGAAACAATAAGAACATCAGTTCTTCAAGCGTAAGATTAATTTAAAAATTTTTATTTTTTATTTAATTTTTATTAAAAAAATAGATATCTTGATTTACATGAACGATTTACTAAAACAACAGAATTACAAACATCAGCTTTAGCTGTACTTTGGAAAATGGTAAAGAATTTTAAAAAATACAAGTTTCTTATTGAAATTTTTCTTTTGTTTTTTAGTTCGATACACAAAATTCAACTCATCAACGTGAAACAGAAAAAATACTTGAAGAAAATCGTTTACTTAATCAACGTTTACATGAACTTGAATTACGTTTAAATATTAAATCTCGTACATTATATCCACCTTTACGTGTACATATATCAAAACGTGATACAAAAAGTTTTTTTCTTCATTGGATACCTAATCCATTAAATGAACAACATTCTATTCTTGGTTATCGAATTTATATTGATAATATTTTAAAAAATTCTATTCAATCAGGAAAATTTGAAACAATTATTGATTATATTTATGATGAAGGAGAATATAAAATAAAACTTCGTACATATGATGAATATAATGAATCAGAAGATTCAAATATTATTGTAGCAAGATTTCGTCGTCAACAACCAATAACATTACAGTCAGATTCAAATTCATCTGAAATAAAAATCATTCATCGTATTCAATCAGATCCTATAATGAATAATACTAGTCAAATACAATTGCAAGAAAATTTAGATAGTTCATCAACAAATGAAATACATTCATCAATTATTATAAATAAACAGCCAGATAAAACAACAGTAAATCATGATTATTAATTAATTAATATTTATATACAATTTCTTTTTTTTTTTTTCAGAAAACTTCTGAAGAGCTTATTTCACCTGTTAAATCAAGTCCTTCACATTCTAATTATGATAATATCATTAATCGTAAACCTCCAAAATCGCCTAGTACAAGTCCTAATCGTATTGATAAAACAACAACTAATGAATCTTGTAATAAAATTTTATTTACGAATAATTCTGATGATATATCTTCAACTACTACAACAAAACATAGTCCTATAGGAACAGGAATTATGTCTCGTCTTTCTAAAAGTCCGCATAGAATTAAACGTAATGTTCTATTAAATGCTTTAACAATAAATCAAACTCCTAGTCCAATAGAAACTGTCGATACAAATCAATCAGAAGTAATTATTTCATTTATATATACGACTACAGATATTAAAACAACAGTTACAATGATTGGTTTTATTTGTTTTAATAAAGAATCTATAGAAATAGAGAGAGTATAGTCACATATACACAAGTAGACACGAGCGGAGCCAGTTGTTTTTGGTCACGGTCAGAAAAACATTGACACCAGTCTCGGCCCGAAAAAATGATTTCTGTCAAAACACAAAATTAGTCTCCATCGTGGTCCCAGTCAGAAAGCAAAATTCTCCTCATTCCCAGTCTGAGCAAAAATTGGTCTCGGTCCCGACCGGAAAAAAAATTGATAACGATCTTGATCAAAAAGACTTCGGTTTCGATCCCAATCAAAAACAAATCGGTCACCGTCTATTTGGTCGCTGTTTCGGTTAGAGAAAATGGCTTCGGTCCCGGCCAAAAATGCTGTCCCAGTTCCGATCAGAAAAAAATTGATCCTGATCTTGGCCAAAAAAACTTTGGTTCCCGTGCCACTCAGAAAAAAAACTTGTTCCCAGTCCAAAAACAAAATGAGTCCCGCTTTCGGGACTATGCTGCTCATATCTATACATAAGTTAGATCTCGGTTGTTTATTTTTTTTTTACTTCGTTTAGATCAAATTAGTTGATCGAACAATAAATTCTCAAGTTGAATTACATAACGGCAGTAATCATGATCATTTTCTAGCTCAACAGCTTATAATACCATCAAATTCAACAAATATTTCTTCTTCTACTTCGCCTCCATCACCAATACCTCCACAAAATAAAAATATTCTTCTAAATTCACTTGATCATAATTCTTTTTAATTGTATATATATTTTTTCATGTAATTATTATTCATGGACTTCATGTTTTTTTTTCTTTGTCAGATATTTGATATGTACAACATAAAATTGTTGGTTGTTCTTTTCTTTTCTTTTTTTTTTAATCAAATTATAAATAAAAAATCTTTTGTCATAATTCAATCAAGATGTCGCACTCGACAAGATCAATAAAATTAGTTAAGAAAATATATAACGATTGGATTTAGACAAAAAATGGGTAAAAAAACAGAAAAAGTGAGGGACAATTAATCGACATGTCGTTTTTCTTTTAACTTATGAAATTAAATATGAAATCAAATACAGCATCATCAAATAGTTTCGAACGGCCAAAAGTACTTTTATTTAAATTTCTTGCTCATCAGTATGAATTATCTTTCTAATACTACATATATATATATGTATTTTTCTTTTAATAGAATTCATCCATTTGCTTATGCTGTAAATACTTTTCTTCAACCAGCTCTTGATGATTGTCGAACATTATTACATGATAATCCACAAGATACATTTAATATTTTATTATCACTTACACAAACATTTGTACGTTTTGCACCTGATTCAGAATTGATCTATGATGATATACAACAATTTGCTTGTAAATTAATACGATATATATATGTTGGAGTAGAAATTAAAATTCTACTAGTAGAGATTAAAATTTCGATTTCTACTAGGAGAAATCGAAATAACAGGCGATTTTAAGTTACACTAGTAGAAGTTAAAATTTTAATTTCTACTATAGGAGAATTTTAAATTCTACTAGAAACTTATACTATAAAATTATGCAAATTTCTTCTAGAATAGAAAATAAAATTAACCCGTATGTGATCACTAGATTATTTGATTTAATGCCAAAATCCACTTGTAATTCACTAATAGTAACTAATTTAACGTGTTTATTGATTTAGAATTTAAACTGAGCTTCACTCTAACCATCTTTTATTACCAATATGATGCTATTGTAACCAATTTGTGTGATAAGCACTTTAAAAGAAATCTTTTTCTAAAGATTCTATATGCTTATCAAATTTCGAATAAAATAGTTCTATTTTATATCATATTGAAGTGTTTTTTCTTTTGATACTGACGCGAGGAGTTCAAATTAAATATCTAAAATCTTTTTTTTTTCTTTTCGTTCGACATATTACATAATTAGAATAAGTATTAATTTTATTTTCTATTCTAGGGGAAATTTGCATAATTTTATAGTATAAGTTTCTAGTAGAATTTAAAATTCTCCTATAGTAGAAATTAAAATTTTAACTTCTACTAGTGCAACTTAAAATCGCCTGTTATTTCGATTTCTCCTAGTAGAAATTGAAATTTTAATCTCTCCTAGTAGAATTTTAATTTCTACTCCAACATATATATATTCTATTAAATAATGTTTTATTTTTTGTTTTTAAATTAAGATAAACTTAAAAATACTATTGATGAATGTTTTATTTGGCTTGATCCAGATACTATTCAACAATCATCACAATTACTTGAATCAATTCGTCATAATCTTTTATTTATTATTCAATATGAAAGTAAAAGAAAAAGAATTTTCAAAAACTAACAAAAAACAAAAAAAAAATTAATATCAATTGTTTTTTTCTTCAAATAGATAAACATAATACTATGTATACAAATATGTATAAAAAAATGTCAAGTAAATAAATTTGACAAAAATTTCATTTTTCTAAATCTTATGCATTTTTTAAACAGAATTAACAAATCTTCAAAAGATTAATTCATTACCAACAGAAATACAAGCTCTATCATCTAATAATAGTTTAGATACAACAATTCCAATTCAAATAGCAAATAATAAAGAGACAGAAATACATATCAATGGACACTCAGGTATATCACATATGTGGCTGTATTCAGTATTAGTAATCTAATGAAATTTCGAAAATATTCAAAACTTTTACTATATCCGACATATGGGCCATTTCAATCAAAACGAGGCATATAAGTTCTTTTAACTGATTATTAATTAGTGAATAGTACTCTAACTATATGAGAAAAAAATCCGAAAACTTCAAGATAGACTCTAAAAAATTAACTCTAGGACAGCTCATTATCTCGAGAGACATGTGTTTTAATTTTGCAATATAATGCCACTAACGAATAATTTTGCCCATATACAGAATGGCCCAAAAGTAATCGGGCAGTCTTTTATTGCGAATAACTTTTGATAGAAATATGATAGAGAGCTGCAATTTTTCACCAGATGAAGATGCATCGAACTGTATAATATAAAATAATTTGACCTAGGTTTTTTCAAGAACTTAAACCGATGTACTTCGTAATGTGACTATACTGAATTTTTTATAATCGGATGTGCATTCGAATCGCTAGTCGAAAATCTACAAAATTATGCAAAGGTTAGATTTTGAGAGTTACTCCTTTAGAAGTTATAAATATTCTAAGTCGATTTTTCTATTAACTTCTGTGAAAAAAATCAATTTTTTTTCGCATCTTTTCTTATTTTATAAGAAAACATTTTACTGACAATTTTTTAGAAAATTTTATAGTATGTGATTCGATGCGTCTTCATCTTCTCGTTCGAACGGTGAAAATCGCAGTTCTCTATCTTGTTCCTATCAAACACTACCGAGTTACTTTTATATGACTAAAAGAATATAAGTATTGTTTTTTAATATTAGATTTACATAAACTTAATGAACATGGCAATACTACTGTGAAACAAATAATAACAAATTCAATTCCATTATCATCTGATATGCCTGTGATACAAGATGAAAAACATTCAACATTTATTTTACCTTTACAAATAAATCAATTAAAATCATTATCTTCTCCAATATCATTTCAATCAACACAAAATAATATTGTTTCATCAATGGCAACATCAGTTACAACAAAACTTATGAATCAAATGAAAAATCTAACTGTTACTTCGATACCTTCTACTAAGGTTACATTAACATCTGATAATCAATCATCATCATCATCACAAACAATTCCACCCGTATCCTATCTAAGTGAATATGAAATAACAGAAACAATAACATCATCGAACAAAAAACCAATAGGAACTATAGCTTCTTTTCCACCACGTCATCTTTCAACAACAATGGATGCAGTTTACGAAAACATTTTAATGGCTGATTATGAAGATTTCTCATCAAAATCAAATGTAATTAATAAAAATGAAAAAATTCATAGTTACACACGTAATACACCTGCTCCAATACTTCTAAATGATGATACTTCTCGATCTGGTACAACAACATCAACACAAATGACACCAAATATATATTCAATGTATGTTAAAAGAAAAAAAAAACAAATTTTTGTTTTATTCTACTATTTTTATTCTATATAGTTATGATGATGAATGGGATAATGAAATAACTCGACAATATTATCTAAATCGAGGTTCTATTGAACCTATTTTAAATGAGGCTAAGTAAATCAATATAGAATTGTTTTTTTTTTTTTTTTGTAAATTTTTTATTTTATTTTTATTTTAAATAATAAAAAAAAATAGTTGGCATCCTGTTAAAGATTGTCTTTCTATTGTTATTGAACAATCACATATGAATCATACAACAGGAATTACTCATTCAGATATAACTGATCAATATATACGAGAATTTGGAAATAAACAAAGTATATTGAAAACAAAATCTAGAATGATTTATTTATCTCTCTCTGTATATAGATCGACCTATTCTACAAGGTGATCTTTGTATGACATATGGTACACCACAAAGTACTCCACAAGCTACTTGTTTACCAATTGGAGTTGGTTTATCATATGATGAATTAACATTACTTTCATGTGATGTTCATCGAAATTCGCAAAATGTTCGTTTATTTGATATTGAAACTGGTCGATTAAAACATACGATTAGTGGTAATCAGGTATTTCAATAAAACAACGACTTTTTGTTAAACATGAAGTGCAATTTGATATCAAAGTTTATGAATGGTCTTTTGAGATTACAATCTGCATTTAACATAAAAATATACGAATTATAGAATCAGGACTGTAAACTCGTCAAGGGCAACAGTTAGCGATTTACGGTTATCAGCAACCGAAAGAGGAGAATTCCGGACGTCTTTTTATCTGATGCTATATAAGACATGATTATTTTAAAAGTCATAATCTCCGCAAAACATTTTAAAAAATTCATGAAAACGGTCTTTCGTTTGAAGGAATTATAGAATTCTATATAATTTGTGATTTTGTTTATTCAACAGTGAAATGTGAGAATATAATCATCTGAAGCATCTTTCAACTACTGAAAATCACAGATCGCTAGCGGTTACCGTTGTCGGTTTATTGAACTTATGCTCATCAATCTGTAATCCTGACGTAGGCATTAGTTAGCAATAAATAAATGAGACGTGTCTAAATTCCATCAGTTCTGAACTCAAGAATTTGTTGAAATTTAGATAATAGATCAAGCGACCGGGCGAGGTAGCCTGGTGAAGATTCTCCTATCCCTTCTCAGTGCTGAACCTCTGGGTGCTCTCGACTATTTTAGTACCTATGAGTCATGGCGGTCACGCCAGGTCCCACTTCAGACCCATCACAGATCAGGACAAACATTTTTGATACACGACTAGCGATCATATATCACTAACATCTTATGAGAATATATGAACTACTTTCTTCTTACAGTTCTAGAAGATTAAGAAAAAGATGATGAGAAAATGAGTCCCAACATAGATCGAATAAAACAATATTCTCGTGATTAGTAATAGCAGCTACATTGCGCTTTACATTTTAATTCCGTAAAGATTGTGCTGACAGCTTTTTTCTCAATTATTTGATAATACTTTTGTTCTATTACTATTCTTCAACATTTCATAAATAACGATCGACCAATTCTTAGTTCTTCATCGTTCAGAGCAGAGGTTGCTAACTACCAGACCAAGGTGAGTGTGAGTCATCCACATTCTTTTACCTCTTCGTTGTATGCCACATCATATATTATTCTTCTATCATAATTGCAACTTGTTCAATCCTAACCATTCTGCTCCTCATCCTAGATGAAAGAGAATGATTGCTTCTTTAATTTTAATTTAAAAGCTAAAAGTGTTATCGTTTTGATAGATTATTATTCTAGCTGTTGATCAATGCAAATGTTGCTTTATATATTCTGTCTACGGAATCTTCGAGGATATTCTAGAAACTTTCAGAGATGTTTGATCTTTGACCTTTAATGTTTGATATTTGATCCTTGGCATGCTCACATGATGCCTTAACGAAAATTCTAGAAATGTTTTGACTTTTGACCTGATGACAGACAATCGTATTTTTATTATAGAGGTATGGATACTGATATATTCAAAATCACTTCAATAAATGATTTATCTCTTTATTTTAATCCACTATTTCGTATAAACACTATATTATCTTCATGAAAATAACTGAAATTAGAATTTAGTGGATTTAAAAATACAGAAATATAAGTTGTTCTGCAGGCTAGACAATGTGATTGTTAACAGTTCTGGTTCAAAACGTTGTCTCTCAATTGATTGTTTTGAACAATTTTCATCGAATCAGTATTAGAATTGAACCTGTAGATCTCTATTCATAAGAACAATATCTTCAAACAATTTTCTTGTAATTAGCAATAGTAGATACATTGTGTTTTACATTTAAATCCTGCTGGGATTGTGCTAACAGTTTTTTTTTTCGTATAATAATCAAATTTGTTCTATCGATCGATTTTTAGCAAATGAAATTTCATCGTCCTAGTGCTGTAATGAGTAATGCACGTAATAATATTTTAATTGTCGAACGAGATTATATTTATATAACTGAACCTGATGGTCGTTTGATACAAACAATTGGTCATCGTTCTATTAAACAATTATATGGTTTGTTTTTCTAAGAGAGAAAAAAACGATCTTAATTTTTTTTTTGTATCATATTACAATTAGGTATTGCTTTATTTCATGATCGTTATTTATTAACAATTGATTCAAAAGTAACTGATAATCATACAGCTGAAAATAGTCGTTTATTATTATTTGATCCAAATAATGGTCAATTAGTATTTGAACAATCAATTAATGTTAATCGAGAATCAGAAGATATTTTAAAACAACAAACTATTAATCGTATTCAAGGAAAAATTTTATCTGAAACAACAAGTAAACCACGTTTTCTTGCTACATATAATGATAATATTTATATAGCTGATCTTGGTAAAATAAAATTTTTATATATTAAAAAATAATTTATTTAATTTAATAATTTCAAGGTCGTAGTTTAATCTATGGAACAAGTATTCGAAATCGATTTGAATATCAAAATACAACTGTATTTGGTGGTCAAGGACGAGCAAATGGTGAAATGATAGATCCATCTGGTTTATTTATTGATTCAGGTGGAAATATTATAAGTGCTGATAGTAAAAATGATCGTATTCAAGTAAAAATAGAATTTATTTATTTTTTAAAATAATACAGTAGTAAACAAAAATCTCCACCCCCGAGCTGATCTTACTCATTGTATATGGATGAAGAGTCTGAAAATTTACTTTACCAAGAATGTAGATCATTGATATTACGGAATTGTTAATGTTTAATTATTGATATATGAGGATAGATAAAGATAATGATCAATGAAGAAATCAAGAAGCTTTTTTTTCCCTTGTTTTAAATAATGAACAATAAGAAAAATTAAAACATTGATTTTTTTCTTGGTTAAAAAATATCCAGGTTAAAACAACTAGGTCAGAAAAACAAAGTGATTTACTCTATAAATATTTCAATTTTTATGTTGACTATAAATCATATTCCCACAATGTATATAGCTGGAACATAGGATTAGATAATAAAGAGCCAGCTGCCACACAATATTCTTCCTTTTCAAGGTTATCTAACTAACAAAAAAAAAAAAGTAACATCCAACATTAAGCGATAATTGCGCCATAGTACCAATCACTTATATTCTTGATGAAATACGTGTACGAAAATTTTCAGATCTCTAACACATACAGTAGTCAAGACTTTTGTTCGTTAATAAAAATCTTTTTCTAGATATTTACATCAGATGGTGAATATAAAACAACATTAAAATTAAATGAACGTATAAAACGTCCATCGGGTATATGTGCAAATCGTTCTGGTACAAAATTTTATATTTCATGTTATCTAGCTGGATGTGTACGAGCATTTAATATAACTTATTAGTTGAATTTCTTCTTCTTCTTCTTCTTTTCTTTTTTGTTGTTATTAAAGAGGCTATCTATGTTACTGTTTTCTTTTTTTTTTCTTTTAATTAAATACAAATAAACATGATTTAGAAATGATTTAATTTCGGTACAAGACCAAAATGTTCAATAAATACATATGTACCTAAACCTTGTTGTAAAATATCATGTAAACGTTCTTTATTAAATGTTGACATTGTATCATTAATCATTGATGATGATGATGATGGTGGTGGTGGTAGTGGAATATTAAAATTGCCTGGAATTGGTGATGGACGAATTGTTGATAATGGATGATTTATTGTTATTGATGATGATGATGATGATGGTGGTGGTGGTAAATTAAAAATATGTGATTCAGTTGTTGTTATACGTGAACGTTGAGAATCTGCATCACGTAGAACAGGTTTATTACGTTGTATGGAATCAGTATTGAGAGACATATCTGAAAGAATCATATAAAAAAAAAACATTAATTTAGTATTATGATTTTTTAGAGGAAAATCTTCCGGTGATCTGTTTTTCTCTGACACACAGATCATTTGAAAGTTTTCGCCTAATAAATTATTCCAAAAGATTGAAAACATTCATATTCGTGATCAATAAGAGAAGGACAAGATATGAGTAAGATGATCGTAATCCCGACGGACAAATAAATGGCTCTTTTCATGCCTAAGAAGGATTATAGTTTAAGGCTAACCCCCTCAACAATCGATCTCAGCCTAGGAACATCCAAATTGCATGAAACTTTCAGAATATGTTGCGGCTGGTGAGCGATGGCTATGGTAAAATTTTCAGCGCTATATCATGACGTTTGACAGAGATATTCACCAAACAAGGATCGAAAATAGTTCTATCATAGCGTTAAGATTTCTCTGTGGTGGCCTTCATTTTATACATTTAAATTTTTTTTTTGTTTGAAAGCTTGTGTCTAGAGCTAGCCCCTTTCGTGGCTCTTTTTTTAAAACTCTTACTTTTTAAACGAACAAAAGAGATGACAAGTTTAATGACTAAAAAACCCCTAAAAAATGGCACTGTTTTTACAGAGGTATTTTCCTATATGATAATAAAAAAACTTATGTTTGGAAGAGGGCTACGAGGAAGGCTAGCCCTAGATACAAGCTTTCAAACAAAACAAAAAATATTTGAGTTTATTTTTTATTATGATAGAGTTCTGGTGACGCTACATCGTTGAACCCACGTTCTGAGAAAAATGATTTTCGGTTTTTTGTAGAAAAAAAGGTGCTGAATAAAAATTTTTGTCGCATACGAAAGAGCAGCTGGCGGGCTATTTCTCCATGAATTTATCTCAATTTCGATGATTCTGGTGAAAAACGACTTTTTTTAAGGGGATCTTAATTACAACGATCATGTATAGTTTTCTTTTTTCCTTATCAAACTATTATTTTCATTCTAGATTTATCATTGCATAAATGAGACTATTTTTTACTCTATATACATATACACATTCAAATTTTTATAAGTTAAATAATCATTTTTTTTTTGAATGTTTTATAGAAAAAAAAAGCTGTCGTTCACAAAATATTTACATAGAAACAAATTATTTCGTTGTTTTTTTTTTTTTTTTTGTTTATTCCATATAAACTGAACCATCATCTGGTGTTAAATAACCACAAGCAATAAGTACAGAATCAATTAATGTCCAAATACCAAGACCACCAAATGAAAAAATTTTTCCAAGTGCTTCTTTAATATGTCCCAAATAGAATCGATCAAAACCTAGGCCACCAAAAAAAATACTTATTAATAAAGCATTTGATTTTTTATGACCACTTGTCCAATTACATTCAATATTACGATAAAATGTTCGTGAACCTAAACAAAGTTGTGTATCATCAGCTAATGTACAATTTGATTTATAACGATTAGAATTTTGATGATGACGACAAGCAATATTTGGTGTACAAGCAAGTTCATCTAATGGTGTTTGATAACAATATCGACATATATACAAACGTTGAAATGATGAAACAATTTTATTATCATTATTTGTACATGAACCATTAAACATTCGACATGAACTTAAAAGTTCTTCACCATAAATACAATTTGTTGTTAATATACAATCAAGACATTCAACAGGTACTTGATTACATGATATAAGACCATTGATATTACATTGACTATGAATTAAATTAAATACTTGAATAAAAATTAATAGAATACTATTAACATTTAACATCAGTTCATTGTTTGTAACAAGAATCAAGAAAAAACAAAATTGACAATCCAATAAAATCAACTAAAAATGATATTTTCATTGGTTAATCTTGAAACCAATAATATTGATCTAAAACTACCTAGCTTTTTCTTTCTCATTTCATTATACGTATATGCATTCGAGGGCACAGCTATTGTATGACCTCTTTTTCAGCAGATATATATAGCTCATGTCTGTTTTGTTTTAGATTTCATTTTATTTACATTTTACTAATCTCAAACGAATAATGGCTACATCAGTAAAAGAAAAATAAAGTGTATATTATTTTAGTTTTCTTCTATGTATATTCTACTAGGGTCAAAAAGAACCAATTCATGTTGTAATAACCGGAGCTGCTGGTCAAATTGCTTATTCATTAGTTTATCAAATTTGTAATGGTGAAGTATTTGGAAAAGATCAAGTTAGTTGTTTTTGTTTTTTTTTGTCGTTTTAAAAATAGTTTACATTATTTTTTTTTCTGTTTATTTAGCCACTTATTCTTCATTTACTTGATATAACACCAATGTTGGGTGTATTACAAGGTCTAGTCATGGAAATTGATGATTGTAGTATACCATTAGTTAAAGGTTAATTTATAGAAATTTAAAGAAATTTTTCATAAAGATCTTTTTTTTATGTAAAATTAGGTGTTGTAACAACGGATAATGAAGAACAAGCATTTAAAGATGCTGATGCTGTCTTTTTGGTTGGTGCTATGCCACGTAAAGAAGGCATGGAACGTAAAGATTTACTTACTGCCAATGTTAAAATTTTCAAATCACAAGGTACGGCTATTGATAAATTTGCCAAGAAAACTGTTAAGGTAAAAAAAAAAAAAGAAAACTTTTGGTATTTTCTGTATAAAAAAAATAATAAAACAATTATTAGATTCTTGTTGTTGGTAATCCAGCAAATACAAATTGTCTCATTTTGGCTCATTTTGCTCCATCAATTCCTCGAGAAAATTTTAGCTGTTTAACACGCTTAGATCATAATCGTGCAAAAGCACAAATTGCATCACGACTTAAAGTCTCACCTGATGCTGTTAAAAATGTTATCATTTGGGGTAATCATTCAGCAACACAATTTCCTGATGTTCGTTCAGCAACTGTGAATGTTAATGGTACCGATACACCTGTTTATGATGCCATTAAAGATGATCAATGGCTCAAAAGTGATTTTATTTCCGTAAAAAAACAAAAAAAAAACAAAAATAAATAAATCAATATAAGTTCATTTTTTTTTACAGATTGTACAAAAACGTGGTGCAGCTGTAATTGCTGCACGTAAACTTTCAAGTGCTATGTCAGCTGCTAAAGCTAGTTGTGATCATATGCGTGATTGGTGGCAAGGAACAAAAGAGGTAAGTTGAAAAAAAAAAAAATTTCTTGTTTTAATACGATCAATATTTTAGAATGAATGGGTTTCCATGGGTGTTGTTAGTGATGGTTCATATGGTGTTGAAAAAGGATTGGTATATAGTTATCCAGTACATATTAAAAATGGTCGTTATTCAATTGTTCAAGGATTACCTGTTGATGATTGGGCACGTGAATTACTGGACAAGACTCAAAAAGAATTACTCGAAGAAAAAACTGATGCATTAAAAGCTACAAGCTCCGAATAAATTGGTGCATCATAAATAGGACTCGTTTTATTTAGTTTGTTTTTCCCGTGTGGTCCATAGAATTTGTAGTCAGTGAATAAATGTAGTACAACACTATAGTTTTATCATTCTATCCATAATAAAAAAAAAAATAATTAATCATATATAGAACTAATCTTAAAGGTTTAAAAAACCTAAATTAAATTTTTGTTTTTGTTTTTACTCGAATTCATCAAGGTGATAAGAAAGTATTGCCAAGCAATGTGTTTATGTAAATAATCAATTTCTATATATAGAACAATTTGCTATGAATCATAGATGATTTGTTTACCAATGTTTGAATCAATTTTAACCTTAAAGAACTGAAAATAATTATTTTATTTATGCTTCATTTCAAGTTCGATGTGATGAGAACGAACAATGTAAATAATGGTTTCATTTTGTAAATGTTCTGATTTTTTTTGTTTTATTTTGTTGTCGTTAAATCTCATTTAAACTTCGACCAATACAAAATAAGAGCAACAAGTATTTTTTTTTTATAGCATAGCAAATGTTTACTGCAATTATCAAATGAATTATTCCATATTATTAATAAAAATATTGAAATTTTTTTTTTTTCAATGAACTAAATCATTCAGCTTTATTTGGAATATAGAACATAGTCAATATTTACATGAAAAAAGAAAAAGAAAAACTATTTTCCACTTATTATAAGATTAGCACAAATACATAATAATATAATAACAGCTGTATTGAAAAATAACATATTACGAAAACGTGGTTCTAATTCACCTGAACGATACCAAAATGCCTATGTAATAATAAAAATTGAAGAAAACATAAAAAATTAACACAATCTCATTTTTTATAATTACTTACTAAACATAAATGTGAACCAAGAAGTAAAATAAGACAAATATTTAAAAAAATATGTGTACCACTAAAATGTTTGAAAAGAAACATGCCAACAAATGTTGCCTAAAAATAAATTAAATAAATATTTAAAATATTTTCTATGTTCATCATCAATAATTTACAAGAACAAAGACAGTCGTTAGAGCAGTAATGATAATGAATGAAATTCGATCCTAATAGATAGATAAAAAAAAAAGAAAACAATTTTAACTATATAAATAAAAAATTAAATTATAATTTACTAGAGATCTTGTTTCACCAAAAAGTGGCCGATCAACAAGATCAGCATAAGCTGAATTTGATGTCATAGTCTTAGGATTATTATTTTAAATTTATTCGAACAATGTACGTTACTTTTTTTTATTAAATGAATCATAGTGTTTCATTTGATAGGTTATTTCAAACCAATAGAATCCAAAGTATGTTTTTGTAATCGAACATCGATGCATCTTGTGACAACTAGTCATGTAATATTTAGTATTTTGAAAGTTTTCATTAGAATCTAATGATGATATTCATCATAATATATGAATAAAGAAGAAGAATAACAGAAATTCAATTTCAATGTAAACAACAATGTGATCATATACATTATAAAAGCAGCAACTTTTGTTTGTCAATTGTATGAATAAGAAGTTGCAATTATTCGTTTGTATTCATATTCAAACATTCGTTTATTTTAACATAAAATAAAAACATTCAAGAGTCTTGAATAAAAGTAGCTGCTCTTCTATGAAGTGTTACTATTCTTTATAGCATTGAACTGCTTTTTTGTGTACGACAATGAACCTTGATCACTAACCCGCCCTCTATCGGTTCACATGTATTGAAGTTATGATTCAGATATTATCTTCTTGTGGTCACCTTATCTCAACCATATTGACACGAATATTTTTCTCGAATAACTCATTCGAAAGTCCAATGTCGTAGCTATCTCTAGCTCGAATTTCATTAGAAATCACTTGAAAATAACTGAAATATTATCATCTTATTAAGAAGAGCAAATATTGGTGTTTTTTTTTTTGTAGTAAGATGGATTTTTTTCGATTGATTCATTTAAAAATTTTACTAGAAAATTCTTGTGAGACGATAAGTCCGTTGTCAAAGTTTTACATTGAATGAAGTCGAGTCAGCGCTATGACATAGGTTCGGTATGAACCGACGATTTGCGATCACAGTTTATTGTAGTATATGTACACTCAAAAATGATATTGCATAATGGTATTTAGTGATAAATACGTGATGAATAATGGTTTATTTTTTATTAAAAAGATTTGGGTTTGATTATAAACTATCGAATTTGTTTTTTAGAGACCTCAGATTTTTGATCTGAATAGATAAAAAACCTCAGAAGTTTTGACCAAAGTTTCGTCGAGATATGAAGTTTTCCAAAAATTTATCTTGTATACACAAGGGTCTACTGTGTAAGTCGATGTATTGATCATTGTCGATGTCGATTGAAAATTTTTGATGATTTTTGTTCTAAAGTTATTTTATTTTGAAATGAAAAAGAGAGAAAACGAATGTAGGGAATTTATTAGCAAGAAACCAGATAGTAACATCTCGAAAGATTGATTTGGAACGTTAGTCACTTTTAAAAATCAAATATCTATTTTTGAATCACGGTGATGGTGGTGCGGCTCACCTGATCGATTTACACTTCTAGGTACAATCTTGTTGATCGTATGAATACACAAATACATTTCTTTGTGTAAAGTAATATTATTATTATTATATTCTCTAGTTTTCTTACCACATCCAGCTCGCTCGATACCGTATAAATAATGTCTTCTATCCGTTTGTCTTATCAACACAAGACTATAATATCATCTTCCTTTTCTACGCAATGAATAAAATGTTGATTTGGTTTCTGTCATCGTTTTTCTTTTCTTTATTGCCGTTGTCTTATCAGCTGCTATGATACATTATATTCTGACCGCTGAGTATACCAAAAATAGGTACAAATGATATGCAATTGCTTCTCTTTTCTCCTTCTGGTTTTGTTTTCTATTTTTTTTTAGACAGAAAATCATTGTTAGACTTTGTTACCAAAAGAAAGCCTAGAATTAACTCGAAAAATTAATGGGAATAGTGGACGAGATGTTGCTAACTATTTAATAAAAAATCAATAGCAATTGCTCATAATTCTTTTCATGTTTCAGGATCCTGATTAAAAATCATGTATTAAAGCAGTTACTACAGGCTTCAGTATGGATAATTACCCAATGACTATATCCCTGGTTATGACACAAGACAGTTTATCAAAATTTTTTCATGAATTATTTTTACAATTAAAGAAGCACGATTGTAAAACAAACCAGAATGTATAGATACAGCTCAACTTTTTATATTTTCGATTGATACGTAGCTATAATACAGTTGTCACAGTTTGTCATTTAATAGTAATAGTATAGTTTTGTATTGATGTTACTGATGAAAAACTCCGTTTGCTTGAAACCGTTACAAGTTAATGAACCATACATGAAGGAACATTTTTTGTTATGGAAGTACCAAGAAATTTTCACGTTCAGACAAGAAGAAAAAAAAACTTCATTTACTAAAACTATTAATTTACATAGTCTGTTGTTATTAGAAAGAGTCTTCTTAATAATAACATACTCAGTTACTTGCAAACTACCGTTAATTATTTGAATGATTGTTGCATCATTCAATTCAGCAGACACTCTCTTCTTAGTAATATAAAAAGTTTAGAAATTGTTTTTGAAATAATTTGAAAAAAAGAGAAATTTTCGCGTCCTTCAAAAAGTTCTTCCAATTAGGAGCACTGATCGTAATTTATTCATTGATATTAGTTTTTTCCTTCCTTTCTCTGTTAAAATAGGCAAATATTCGTTAAGAAAATGAAAATTGGGAAGAGAGTCTGAAGTCTGATCTGTCATAAACGACATGATTTTTTGATTCGTCACATCGTTTCTACTAAAGTCTCTATTTCATGCTTTTTTTTTCATCATAAAACTCCAAAATTCTCTGTGGTTCACCATTTTATACATTTAATTTTGTTTTTGAAAGAATATGTCAAGATGCAGCGCATGACTACACTGCATCCTTCCTTGTTACAAAACAAAGAAAAACTTTATTTTTATATTATTACATATATTTCATTTGATCTATTTCAAAAAAACAATCATAATTTTTCTCAGAGATTTAAATGAAAAGAATTCTGAAAAATATTTTACTATACAAATGTAGAGAGTTACATTCGAAAGAATGCATCAGAGTGTTTTCCTATTGTTTATCCACAGTTCAGTATTGATAAATGTTGAATAATATCATAGGAACTTCGGATGTCACTACGATCGCAGGATTGACAAATCTGGTAAATGTATTGTGGTTTGTACTGGTATTACCGGAAATGGAGTTGATATGTTGAATGGGTCGTTAGCATTGATATTTGATAGCTTATAGATCGGTCTTTATTAGCGATCAAAATAATAATCGATTACAGAAATTTCAGATAATTGACAGTTTTGGTGAGTACAATTGTTTCTCGATTCGAATTACTTCAGATCAAAGTTCAACGATAATGTCGACTTCAACAACAACAGATCACGAAACACTATTGCAAGTCCCGTCTGAGTCAAGTAGACCACATTCAATAACAGTTGCAATATCAATCAATTATTCAATTATTTTCTAGCTTTCCTTTGCTTTTTTTACCATCAAAACTTGAAAGATTTTGTCCTTCGCATCAGGACTACACAATGAATTACAGAATGAACAAATAGTTTGTTTCGTTGATTTTAACAATCGTTCTTTCTCTCTACTGCTTTCATACTAAACTCCCTTGTCGCGTTGATATTATTGTGTCAATGTCAATTTATTTGTAATCGGAGACTAGTAAGGCTCGATTCGTAAACAATGTAGAAAACGTAAAAGCTTTCAGATCCAAATTAACAATTAGAATTTTTCAATGCCATCAATAATATACACCGTTTCTTTTTGCAACACCTACTCGAATAACTATGGTTGTTATTAATTTCAGATCATTTAAGGTAGCGCAAATGATGCTCCTCAGACAGTTGCTCCCACGACACGTGATTCCTGGACATTTGCTCTCGCGACACTTGCTCCCCAGTGACCGTTGCTTCCCAGACATTTGCTCTACAATATCATTTGTAATGGGTGTAGGCTGGGGGGTGTGGATTTGGGTATTGATGTGCATGTAGACATGATTCTTCTTTCCATCCATCGACACTCCATACCCTAGTTATGGCTTTAGCTCAAAATATTTCATTAAAACATTCATGAGTTTTATATTCTTTACATTTATAAAATCAATAATTAACTTGGGAATCAAATTGTATGTATTTATGTATTTTTTCTTCAGAGTTCTTTTATCTGTTATTGATATTATTTCTAATTATGTAATATTTCAATAATTTGTAGAATTCACATGATCTTAATTATTCAATTGTTGTATTCAAAATCTTAAACTAATAAACTTATACATTATTGTTGTATTTTATAAGTTTTATTCAGTATTGTTCAAGAGGAAGCATTCAAAGAGCAATTCTTCAGGGAGCGAATGTCCGGGGAGCACCATTTATGGATTCATATTCCTCAAGAATAATAACCAGTATATGTCCTTCAGGTCTGTAGATTAATATCTTTTTCTACGCACTAGTCAATTCTGAGCCATATTCAAACGTTGTTGTTCAAGGTTGATTTATATTAAAGTTTGACTATGTTTTTTCGTTGATATTGATCTCATGCTCAATATATATTTTGATACGATTTGTTTAATGAGTAATCCAATATGATTTTTTTTTCTCATTCTTCGTTTTTGCCTTATTATACGTACCTACTAAATAGAAATGAATCTAAAAAACAAGGAAAAAGTAAACACGTGCTTCTTTAACGATACATATTTTCTTCGCCATGGTATCAATTATATTAGCAAGTCTCTTTGTAATCACTATTATTCTGATTTATATCTATTTGAAAAGAGATTATTCTCCATCATCGGATGATTTACCAGGTGTGAAACCACATATTTTTTTTGGTAATCTTATTAATTCTGGTATAGTATCGAAAGCATCAACTTTTCGTGAAGTAATGCTCGATTATCAACATCGTTTTGGTGATAAATTTCAATTTTGGTTTGGATCACATCGATGTTTAGTTTTCTGTCGAATGGAACATGTTCAAACAATATTTACTGATCTCATCATACATTTGAACATTCACCATTATTTCTTCCAGATTTCAATCTTCTTTGTTCAAATGGTATTATAATGTTGACTGGTGCTCGATGGAAACGACATATACGAGTTCTATTACCGATGTTTAAACGAACAAAAATCATTGGTCACTTGGAAACAATTGTTGAATGTGCTGATCGTTTTATTGATCAAAATCTTCATTCTGATCAAATTCATCGAGATTTGATTTCATGTTGTCAATCATTTACAATAAATGTCATTGGATTCATTGGATTCGACTATGATTTCGATATTCATGTTAATTTATCAATAAAAAAAGCTTTTCAAGATTTTATTTTCTATGCTAAATTTCTAATAATTGCATCATGGATACCTCGATGGTTAAAGAAAATCTATTTGAAATATGATTCGAAATATCAACAAGCTTATCGATTGATTCATGAATTAGCAGAAAAACTTGTCGAAGAAGAACAAAATAATAGGGAAAATGAAGGACCAAAAAATCTGATTGCTTTATTAGTCTCATCATTGAATGAACAAGCTAATGATGAACATACTTCATCTGGTCTAACACGTTCAGAAATATTTGATGAAATTTTAGTAATGATTTTAGCTGCTTATGAAACAACATCAGCTGCTATAGCATGGTTTATATTCTTTGTAAGTAAACATCCTCAAATACAACAACGAATGAAAGATGAATTACGTGAACATCATCTTCTGATGACTGATGATCTTAGAGGTAAACCACCAGCTACGTCAGACAATTTAACTTCATTAATCTATTGTGAATGTGTAACAAAAGAGGTTAGTCTCATTTCGAAATGTTAGATGATTTTTTTCGTAATATTCTTCACTGCTTCTAGGTCTTACGTTTAGCTCCTATTGCTGGACTTATAATACGTAGAGCTACTTGTGATACTAATACTGATGATGTGAAAATTCATCGTGGTCAAACTATTTTTATTCCTTTACAAAATATTCATACTGATACTCGCTATTGGCATCATGCTGATCCTCGACAATTTATACCGGAAAGATTTTTAGCTGAAGATCAAAATCATCATCCATTAACGATGATTCCATTTGGCGGTGGACATCGAGCATGTATTGGACAAGAATTAGCTTGGCTAGAATTAAAAACAATTATTGTTCGAATGATGCAACGTAATATTACATTTGAAGATACATCGGAAAATACCGGCGGTTATGACGAACGTATTGCATGTTTTCCAAAAAATTTGGCAGTACATGTGCGCTTCGATAGACCTTAATGTTCGATGCTAATGAGACTAGAACTATAGACAAAAAGCTATTCAATTTTGTTTGAATACTCATTGTCTTATGTGGATGGATGCATGCAACTTATGGCGAAGATCTAATAGATACTAGGATTTTTATGCTTAATCTGTTTCAATTCAATTTTCAAGTATCTCTCCTTGTTTTATGAAAAATTGATTATAAATTCATGGGATAAGAACTTTAAAAAAAAAATCTGTGATAGGATTCTAATTCACTCATAATGCTTGTGAATTGTCTCTCATCCATCAGGACATGGAGAACATGCTGAAGGTCAATGCAAAGAAGTTTTGGGAGTTGTAGAGTAAAGAATCCAATTTTCCATTGAGACTAGTATCGGTAATAGTCATGCAAAGTTCTCAGTCACACTCTGAACGATGAAGAAAAAAAAAAGAAATTTAGATAGGCGAACTAACTGCATTGAAGTTGTCTATTTAAGTATGTAAGTATTTCCATATCTCAAGAGAGGGGAGAGCAGCTGTCAATCAATTAAGATTGCCATTCATACAACCGATAAGCTTCGGTTGCATTCCACTCGTCACACCATTTTCATATGACAACGATGGTCTATTCTAATTAATAGGTGTATAATAATCATAGCATTGATAAAAAAGTTGATTGAATAACGGAAAAAAGAGTAGGAAGATTCATAACATACATCGAAATAAAGTGTCACTAAAATAAAGAGCCATATGTAAGAATGCTCCTATGTAGAGTATAGAGATGAAATTGAAAGCTCGCAATCAATTCGGATGGATTCTTCTTGATTTATTCCATTCAATAGAGATTATAGTTGTTTTCAAAAATTTTTAATTTTCACTATGACTTTGAGAAAAAACAATAATAATCATTTAGAATGATATGATCTCGTTTTGATATTATTGTTAGTAGCGTCCTCTATTGAATAGTTCTGTTATTAGAGATTGAATGTTCGTCGTCAGGACAACAATAATGAGCTCTTTTCTTCTGAATCAGTTTATTATTAAAAGATTTAATCATGTTTCAACAAACTCAATCAAATAATAATTTACCTTCAAATTATCTTCAATTTCATGAAAATGCATTTGTTTCTCCTCTTAATCTTATTAATGTTACACATCCTGCACCGATTTCTTTTGGTCGAGCTCCACATTTTCTTCAACAAACTATTCCACGATATGATACATCAGTATCATCATCATCATCATCACCTCAGCTTCAATCGATTGATGCAAATAAATTACATATGTATCAATTTTTAGCAAAACGTAAACTTAAAGAAGATCAATGGAAAAAAGAAATGAATGAAAAAAATCCTATTCAACAACGAAATATTCGTTCATTACAACCGCAACAACGTTCAAAAAATCCATTAGTTCGTCCTAAATCAGTTCCAAAAAAATCTACCGTACCTAAAAAAGGTTAGTCAATTTTAATTTTAATAATCTAATTTTAATCTCAATATATTCAAAAGATATTAGAAAAGAAATAAATCGTTCTTCAATAACACCAACACCAATTCATATTATTCGTTCAAATGATTCATATGCTGCATTTTCTATTGGTAAACAAAATGAAATAACTGATGTTCATGAACAACTTCTTATACAATTACGTATTTTACATAATCCACCAACAAGAGAAAATATTATTGATGAAACTGAACAAGAAAAACAAAGACGAATAAGACTTAAACGTGAACGTATAAAACGTGATTCACGAGCTATTTATAATGCACATCAAGAACTTAAACAAATCCTTAATGATGCACAACAATCAGATGCTAATTTTGTATGTTCGAAATTCTACGAATATTTTCATTTTGTGATTTTTCAAGAAGAGTTCTTAAGGAAAATATTTACAAGAATTTTTAATAAAATTTTCTCTATTCTTTACTGAGCCGAATTTAAAAGTTGACAAATTTCTAAGTGTAGAAGACTTATAGAACTACTGATCGGGATATTCGTCATCAAGATTTTCAAACTAAACGAAGAGGTAAAATGACGATAGAGTGCGACCTAAAGATATTTTTCATTTACTTTCTTTTGACCAGAAAACTGTATTCTAATATGGAATTGATCATTTTGTGTATATTTTAGCCTCGACTTATACATCGTCATTTAAATGCTTATAAAGCAATTTTACTTGCTGTTGAAACTCTTGCAAATGAAGCACCACTTAAACCACAAGATACACCTGTTCAACAACTTCACACTGCTATATTACCTGTTCTTGAAACTTTAACAAATACAAATCATGTACTTGGTTTATCTCAATTACGTATAGATCCAACATTTTTTCATAATCCTCCATCAAAAAGTATTCATTCACCACCAATTTCTGATAATCGTGCATCACCATCGAATCAACTTTTACCTACTATTTATAATGAATTAATAAAAAAGAAACAACGAAAACCACGAGTAATACCATCAGTGTTACGTCCACGTAGTGCTGAATCAGTACGATTACCTCGTACTAATACATCGTCTATAACTCGTCCAACAATGTCAAGACAAAAGAAAACTCGAGCACGAAGTCATTCACCATTACCATCAATAAAATCTGCTTCAACAATTGAAACACCATTTTATTCACGTTTTACTGTTGATCATATTCTTGGTAAATTAGCACCATGTCTTCTTACAAATTATACAGGACATGAATTAAGTGAACAAATTGAACGTGCACAAACATTAATTCCAATGTTTCTTGTTGATAATCGTTTAACAGATGATGAAATAGTTGGACGTGTTATACAAATGTTAATGCCAAGACAACAACAACAACAACAGATTCTTTCATCAACAACTGGTTTCGAAGGTTTAGAAACACCAGAAGAACGTATGCGTCGAACTAATATTGATACTTATCAAACACAGATATCTACATGGGACGATGAAATGTCACAAATTCGACAACGTATTCAAAATTATAAAACAAATCGATTAGAACAAGAAACAACAATACAAAAAACAATTAAATTTCAATCTAATCCAATAGAAATATCAATATTACCAGAAAATATTCATATAGATAGACCACATCTTGAATATACACTTGATGATTTTCCAATAAAATCAAATGAAAATAAACAAGCATTTGAAAAAACAATTATACAATCTCCATCCCGAAATTCTATTCGATTACATAATTTAGATTCAAATAAAATACGACAAATTGAACGTTATCAACGAGATTTTCGAAATTATTTACAAAGAACAGAATCAGCTAAACAAGATAATTTTGATCCATGTCAAGTTATTAATAGGTTAGTAGTACTAATAAAATCTAACGTCTACTACAAAATTCTCTTTCTCTAAGGACTTTTCACGAGGGTGTAACAAAAAAAAACGTTTTGCAAAAAGTTTGAAACTTTTCGAAAGCAAAAGTTTCCACTAATCGGTAATCTTGCAGGAGATAGTGCAACATGAGATCCTTATAAACTTATTTTCTAGATTATGAATTAATTTTTCGTATTATTTAGATTATCAGAATTTCTACTTGATGAAGCATTACTTTCTGTTGTTAATGAAATTGAATTATTAACTATTGAATTAAGTCAAAAATTAGTTGAAAATGAATTACTTGGTCGAGAAATATCATTAGCTGATGTTGCAAAAGAACAAAAACAACAACAACAACAACAACAACAATATCGACGTCCATTACAACAAATTGATCGAAAACATTCACCATCACCTTTAAGTGAACGATATACATCAAGTTTTGAAGAAGATATTAATACTGAAAGTAAAATAACTCCTTCAGATGATGATGATGATGAAAATATTCGACATCGAAAATTACCAATGGAAGGTACAGGTCGTTTTACAACAACAACAGCATTTGAACAACGAAAATTACCACGAAATCAATTATCATCATCAACATCATCATCATCGATGACTAATTCACCAAAAGGTATTATTCTTAAACCAACAATTATTGTTAAAAAACCAAGTTCAATTCATGAAGATAATGATCAATTCTCTGATCGTGATGCTGATTCATTAGTATCATCAAAAGAACGTCAACAACAATTACGACATCAATCAAGTGCTGATGATGATGATGATGATGATCTATTATTAAGTACAAAAACTGGCGAAAAAATATATTCAACTGATTTTGAAGAATCAAAAAGTAAACAACTTCGTAATATTAGTAATTATGATGATGAAGATGATGATGATATTGCTGATACAACGAAATTATCTGCTCGATCATTAAATACTGCTCAACGTCGTTCATTTGATAGTGATGATGATGATGATGATGTTTAATTTTACTATTTGTAATTATCATATGTGTGTGTATTTGATTTTTTTTTGTATGTAGAATCATTTATATAGAATAAAAAAGAACAAATAGGATATTTGATGTTTGACTAATATAAACAAAGATTAATATGAAAAACTTAATGCATCATTTTTATTAGAATACAATAACTGATCATTTGAAAAATATTTCCTAGATTGTAAGAATAGGATCTAGAATAGAACTGATCGGATCTTGGATTAAACCGACGGACCTCTCAGTCTAGAAACGAGAACTCATCTATATCTGTAACATAATTACCATATAGTACCTATCAGAGCTCTACAGAACGACCAAAAAGTCGTCTCATCGCATCCCGCTTCATTCCGTTATTTGCACGTAACTCGTTTTTTCTCAAAGTACGATTGAAAAAAATCCAGCGAATTTATACTTTCTTCTTTGATGTAAATCACTTATTTTACTAAGCATCTGTTTCAAAACAATATTTACATAAGAATATTTTTATCACAAAAATAAACAATGAAATGTTCAATAAGAAGTATAATTTTAAATACGGCTCATCGAATAACTGATCTGAGAAAATATATATTGTCGACATTTTTCGACGTGTGAGTAGTGTACATGCTCTGCAAAAAAAAAACATAAAGAAGATTTGGAGAATCTTTTGAGTCTTTGAAAAGTTCTGTCTTTTACCCGAAAGTAGAAACCTTCAAAGACATTCTCCTAGAAATCTTTTTCTGTGACCAGAACCTTGTTGTCAAGGATTCGACTGTCGAATAAAACATAGAACCTTTAAGAAACCTAAAAAGTTTTATAAATCTCCTTTATTTTTTTTCCAGAACATCCACAATCCTGCCTCATATACACTTGGCAGGAAGCACAAGTGAATTGATCTTGTTCCAACCTGTCCTGAAGCGGAACGGTACTAGTCCTACGAAGCTCTGGTGGCTGTAGCAACAAAGGCACAAATGACTGTGCAGGATAAAAAAAAAGATCATCTATGCATTAGGATTCAAAGTAACCGACGAATAGCATCCAAGGACGAAATATATACTCCGTGTTTTACCGTTTACGATCGTATTTTTCTATATCACGTACGAAGAAGTACGGTCGTAATACTAAGCCATATAATACGACAATTTACGGTCGTTCAAGAACGTACTTTTCCGATCTTGGATATTTTTTGGTAGTGACAGTCACTATTATTAAACAATTGAATGATTTAATCAGTGTGGCGAAAAAAATCATATTATTTGAATAATTTGATATTAATTTTTCTGTGTAATAGAAATAGTGCATATATAAATAATTATATTGATTTCTATGTTATCTTCATAAATCCATATGGTACATATATTAGCATCCGATTTCTTCAGAATCGTCTAGATCAATCTGAAATTCGACATTGGGCGGACATCAATTTAGGCCATTCTCGGATTGATCAGTTACAATATGTCCAATCTAAGACTCGCCTGAAAATTTTAGTCGAATCTGAAACTGACCTTGGCTAATCCGAAATTAGAGACTAATATATTGCATTCTATGTGGAAGTGTTGATTCAAGTCAAAGTAGATGGATTTAATATCGGACACTTTTATTTCAAACATAAATAGGACAGAATAAAATGAATGATGGAAAATCAGAATGTATTCAATTTGAAGTTTTTGATTCAAATACTGAGTAAAAAAAATCTCTATAGTATTTTGAAAATATGATTATTTCTAAATTAATCGATATATTAGGCGGTAAAATATTTAAAAAATTGGTTGTTTTTTTTTTTGTTTCCATCATGTTTGATCAAGAGATTGAATCATTATCGAATAAATTAGTACAATTTATTCAAGATTTAACAATTAATATTCAAACAATTTATAATAAGAAAAATTTTACTGAAAATTTTTTTCAATTATTTCAATTACGTAGTGATTATTCTAAACAACTTGCTTATTTATTTGATATATTAATTAATAGATTTATTGAAGAATTTCTTCTTAATCGAATAACAAATCAAATTATATTAAATCTTGATCCTGTTCAAATATGGCGTTCAATACAATGTTGTATTGATCAATTAAATGATATACAATGTCAAAATTTATGTTTAATTATTAAACATATTCGAATATTAAACAATTATTTTTATAATCTTTTATTACAATTAAAAGTAAGAGACAAAAAAAAGAAAAGAAAAGAAATGAACAAAAAAAAAATTTCATATATAATAGAACTATTATATATAGAATGGTGAATTTCTTAAAATTGATCAAATACGTATATTGAATCAAAATTTAATTGAAGAATTAAATCATCTATCAGAATGTTTAATAAATTTTACAACTAATTTCTATAATAATTGTCAAAATATTAATAATAAATCTTCAAAACCTATTGATACTTATCTATTTCAAAGTCAATCAACAGCACAAAATCCAAACAACAACAATCATATTAATCAAACAATACCAAATATTTCACCAAATGAAAAATCCAACATTTCTCCAGCTATAAATTCCAATTGCTATCCATATAATATCATACGAAATCCATGTCCACAACAACAACCATGTTGGACTGGCATTGGACAAACTCATTGTATTCAAACAAATCCAATTCGTTGTCCCATAGGGACAATTCCAACTGTTGCTACATTTCCATATACTAAACCAATGTATTGTGGCATCAATCCAAATAAAACTGAAATACCACCTCTATGTTTTCCAACACCTATTGTCTACACACCTGAAATGGAAACATTATTCTCATCCGGTGGTATTATTTATGCACGAAAATCAGGTAAATTAAATGTTTCCTCTTAAGTATTTGCAGCCGAAGATAATCAAAAAATTTTGATATCCTACAAAAATTTATTAATATAATGGAACGAGAAACCAATATTTAAGCCTATGATACCTTAATCTAGAGTAGGCTTCAGCCTACCCAAGTCCCATGACCCCACCACCTGTGTGTTGACTTTATTTTTAAAAAAAATTAATTTTTTCTTATTTAGGTAATACATGGATTGCTGAAAATTTGGGTACACTTATTGAAACACTTAAAGATATTGGACAAACAATTGATATGAATGAACATTATGAAATTTTAGTACGAAAAACTGGTGAATTAGTTGTTCATCGAAAAAGAGGTCGTCGAAAACGTATGTTACAAGAAACTTTAAACAATAAACGAACATCATCTTATGATGATATGAATATTAATGAACAATATTTTGAGTCTAATCTTATTAATGATGATGATTGATAAAAAAAACAATAATTTTATTTAAAAAAAAAAGAACAGCAAAACAAAACAAATACATACACATTGATGAAATTCTTTTTTGTCTTTTAACTAATACTATCAATTTGCATTTCAACTTTTGTTGCTTCATCAAGTGGTGGCCACCAATTAGGTATTGAAGGTCTAATAGGTACATCAGCATTTTGAATACGTAATTTATGTTTCCATTCATTTAAACGTATTAATCCTATACCATATTGTTTTACTGATGAACATAATTTTCCAGCACGACGTTTTGTTTCTTCATTAATAATTGTTAAATTATTTGTATTATCATAAATACTTTTTGATAATTCTTCATAATTATTAATTTGTACAGGCATTATACGTTTTCTTATAACACCTGTATGATGTGTACGTGCAACAAGTTCTTGTCCTATATAACAACCTTTAGAAAATGATACACCATTTAAATAAACAATATTATATTCAAGTGGAATACATTCACCAGGTGGTATATCTTCAATACCTTCACTAATACCATGTTGATATAACCATTGTTTATAAATTAATATATCATTTGATATATGACAAAAATCAGCAAGATCATTTATTTGTATATTACGTTCAGTTATAAGACGTATACCAAGACTAGAATGTCGAGGATCTGATTGACCAACAATAAGACCTTGTCGTGTTTTAAAATTTAAACAATCACGAATATCATCTTTATTTGATTGAAATTCATTTTTTGATGAAAATATTGACCATATACGATATGCTTGTGTAACATCTTCTATATTAACTTGTCTACGAAGTTTATATGTACGTAAAAGACGTATAAAATCTGGAACAGCATTTTGAGATATTTCAATTAAATATGATGATTGACTTAAATGAGGATTATAAATAATCATATCATAAAGAATTCTTCCACGAACATTAAGTAACATACTATAAATAGCATTTGTTGTTTTTAAAAACTCAATATCATTTGTAATAAGACCTTGTAAAAATTTTGATGTATCATCACCATGAACTTTTATTAAAGAACGATTATCAAGTGGTACAGCTGTAAAATAATGAAAACGATATATAGATTTATATTGAAATAATCTTTTCAACATTTTTATAGAAAACTAAGATTTTTAACTTTTTCTTCGTTCGTTTTTTGCTTTTGTTGTATTTATCATGATTGGTAATTTTCTGTGTCCATTCCATACAGATTTTTATAGATTCTTTACGACATCTATCAAAACATTAATATCAAAAAAAATATATATATATATATATATATTTCTTTTTATGTACGATTTAAATGATCAATTGATTTATTATAGGAAATCAGAATAACAAAACAAAAGAAACAATATATATGCCACGATACTTGATGATTACCTTCCATGTATGTCAATTTTTTTTTTAATCACGATACATGTATTACAATTGATTCATTCATTAAGCTATTCAGGGAGTATGATGATCATGATTCTGCTGTCATCATCATTTTCCTTGCATACACCTACAGGTTTTTTTAATCGAAAAGAGTACAAATGTAACACGCATACACTTGACTGACGTTCATCAAATGCATGTAATCCATCCGAACAGTGGAAGTGATTACACTAGTCATCATTATACCTCGTCGCCTCTCGTCAATCTACCTTATTCTATCGTGCTACACGCACACACATACATATGTTCATAGATATGACTATCTTTGATTGTTACGATGTCTAGATGGAATTTCTTGCGGGCGCAAGGCTTCAACTATATATATATATATATATATCGTTCGAGCGTAAAATACCAATGCTTCTCATTAGATCGACCGCCATTCTACTCTTCTTACTCAACTGAGTTCCACTAGTGGCATTGATGAATTGATGATAAGATGACGACGTGCTTTCATGCATGCATGAGTCTCTTTCTTTCTTTCTTTTTTTTTT
>CAJNOL010002437.1:9466-39065 GCA_905250125.1 Rotaria sordida | reverse complement strand
TTTCTCTGAAAGCCACATAAATAGAACGCAAAAACACAAAAAAAAAAACATTATAGATGTAGTTGAGTTATTTTAAACTTCAATCTTTTACTTTTTTGTTCTGATCATATAAAAATGCTTTTTTTAATTAAATAACCACATATAAAATTCTCATTAAAAAAAAAGAAAGTGATTATCTATTTTTTTAATTCTTACAGTTGTTCAAATAATTCTTTTACAAAAAACTTACTTCGCATTCGATGAGAACGTCGTTGTATTCGTCGTTTAACAAGTTCCATGGTATTATGCAAAAAAAAAAGGAATTTCTCTTGTCTAACAACTTTGTTATACAAACTAATGGGTCGTTTGGTTGTTATTCTTTCTTGGTCGTTTCTCTAACTTGATCTCTCTTTCTCTTCTTTCTGACTTAGCAGATGAAGATCTGACAACACAACAAACACTAATAACAACAACACAGGAAATTCCAGTCGAATACGAGTAACAACGATTATAGTCAATAGCTATAAAAGATATTCATCATTATCATCATCATTTCAGAAAGGGCATTTAGAACAGACAGTCGGCACATGTATGTAGGTGTTTCTTTTCGTAGAGAAAAAGAAAAGATAGAACAGTCGGTATTACTAGTAAAAAAAAAAAAGATAGGAAAAGTTGTTAACGAGATAATGTCTTGCTTACAAGTCTTGTCTACTGATAAATAGAGTAGAACAGACGATTGTTTGGCTCATTGGTTATAGCAAGTGTAAATCATATACGTGTATGCCGTTCCGTACATCGATAAAAATCAATTGTATATGTTTACCGGACAGAATAAAGACGAAAGGATATGCCGACGTATGTAACGGTCACGTAGTTGGGAAAATCAGCATGGAAGTGTGCTCTTTAAAAACAGATGTGTGATATTATCTTACTGAATTCTGAGTATGTCTAAGAAAAAAAAAATCATTATCATTCATATAAATGAAATTCTCGAGAAACATTAGTCTCTTTTGTCTTAATTAACAAAATTCTACATTCCTGTCATTAATATTTACTAATAGATTTTTATTTAAAAATAAATAATCATATTGAAATAAGGTCTTTTTTATTTTTTTTTTGTTTCTATTACCTGTCATTATATTTCAATGAATAAATATTATTATCAATTGATTGAATTAATCTTTCACATCGAACAACCAATATTAATAATCTCGAAGTATATTCAACATAGTCTCTTACGTTTTCTTTTTTCTGTTGTTCTTGTTCACTATTGATTCAATTAAATTAAAGTGTTCTTTACTTATTATTTTCTTTTCTTGTTGACTACTCAAGTTTTTCAATGATTACATTGAGGAGTAGTCACATTATGCTATTCTTCTTCTTTCTTTATGTTAAAATGGATTTCAATTTTTTTTTTTTGTCTTAATACGAGACAAGCCTAAAGAAAAAGAACATATACAACAACAACAACAAATGAAATGAAAATAAAACCAAATACATAGATGAGAGAATATAAGTGATACTTGTTAATCGTATTTACATTGTATCAATTCATTCTTTAGATTATTTTCATTTTTATTTAAAAGAATAACTAAATCTTTTATCTATCTTCTTTATAATCAATCCAATAGAAACAATGATTGCATGTTGACTATATATATCAAAACAACAGTTCATTGGTAAGTCATGATCAAATATAGTACTATCTTTTACATATGTGAATATGTCTATACCTTATTGCATCATTATATATATATGATGACACATAGACATGCATAAATAACTGATCATCACTCTGTCACGAAAGATGTTCATTAGAAATTTTCTTAGAAAGTGAGACCATCTGTTCATAATTCGAAAAAGGATACGTTACAATCGGTCTTTTCCTTTTTTTTTTTTTTGATGATAATTAGATCACTAGTTCATCAATATATGGATATAATAATCAATGGCACATGTTAGTTTTTTATTTTAGACGATGTTCATTTACTAAAAGAAACTTACGGAAATATTATATTCTATCAAAATTCGATTTATTCATAGATTAAATATGAATTAAGATAATTATCGATAGTAAAAGAAATTTTTGTTAAATGAATCTTATTTTTACTTTTCAAAAACTTATCTTCATTATATACCTTTAAGCTAATATGATTATTTATAAACATGTTAAAATTTCTCATTAACAGACATACTATATTCTTCGTTCTATTAGACATGACAAAGACAATTGCCTCTTTTCTTTCTTTCTGTCATTTTTTATTAATATTCTTTCATGACGTATACACTTATCAAGTCTATTAAACAGAAGACTAAAGTCCAAGTATGATAGATTTATAATCAACTTATATATATATATATGACAAATAACAACAATACCATATCAGTGTATCGACTAACAAATATTCTCATTTCTAAGTTTTCAATAAACATCATACGATGACGTGATTGTACACAAGTACTTATACTTACCACTCATACTGCTAGCGTCAGCATCAATAGCAGTGTCGTCTTTACCGTAACATCGATGATGTTGATGATGATGACGACGATGATGATGTTGTTGTTGTCGATGTTGATTGTCTACAGCATTTGTTCGTCGTTGTTTCTCCCATGAATGTTGGACTTCATAGGTATATTCTTTCATGGTTGACGAGCAATAAATAACAATCAATATCGATGTGAATTATCTATACAAACGATAATAATTATGATGATAAATATATTGTAATAAAAAGAAATAGAATGAGATTGAATATATGTGTGAAATAACAACGATGAAGTTTTTTTTTATATAATGTTATATAATGGATCTTTTATATTAAAGATTGGTAGATGAATGAATATTGTTTTTGTTTGAGTATAAAACTACTCTATTGAATTTTTTTTTTTTTTGAATGTAATATTTTTTTATGAAATGAATTCTTCAATGATTATTGTATACAAAGAAAGACAAGATTTCTTTGATAATAATAATAATAACATTTTTCTACAATAGAAAAAAAAAAGAAAACAACACAATATAAATTTTGTTATATGATTTTTTTTTTTTGTAAAGTAATTGATTTAGTTTTAAAAAAAAAATCAATCTCATTTTGTGTCAATGATGAAAGAATAAATTTATATGAAAATATCTGATGAAGAAAAAAAAAACATATTCAATTTTAATTAAATTATAAACGATAATTTCGATGTGAATAAAATAAAAATTATTCAAATGTCTATTCAATTATGATAAGATATAAAAATTTGAAATGCATGAAGTTCAAAAAAAAAAAAAATATTTAATGAATCTTGATAAATATAAACACATCGAAATTAAACGAATCTAGGTTTTTTTTTTTTAACACCTCGAAATAATTATCGATTTGAAGACTTAAATATCAAAAAAAAAGAAAAATTTACCATATCGAACTTCAATCGAAATATAAGAAGTTCTACTCATACAATACTCTTTTTATATGAAATAATTATTTCTATTCATAAAATAATATCATATGAACGTTTGTTTTAATTGAAATAACAACTAACTTAATTTAGTTATACTAGATGATGAAGGAAAAAATGAAGCAACCATTTTATAGCTTACAAAGGATTAAGAACAAAAAAGAAATTCAGAGATGTCTTATCCTTTGATGTCTAGAATATTTGACATAGTAAATACAATAAAAAAAATAATTGATTGATCAATTCAAACTTACAAAAATTCAAGAATTTTTGACTTACCTATCCTAAAAAACAAAGAAATAAAATTCTCTAGTTTAAGAGTATTTTAATTATATAACGTTTGTAAGAGGATAAGTAAAAAAAAAAAAAGAAGAAAAAAGGAAGTTCTATAAATAATCTCGGATGACATTGAATGAAAAAGTTTGTTTAAATATCCTTCAACGGAAAAAGTAATCGAACTATACAGGTTATATTTATGTGGTTAATAGTTTATTTAAGAAGAAGAAGAAGAAGAACATGTATCATAAAGAAAAAAATCAAAGTGATGCGATCGATACGGATATATATGGCGTGGGAGACAAGAGAGAAATCATTGATATGCTTTCTCTTCGTTCATTATTATCATTCGGAGTATAAAAAAAAAAAAAATAAATGATATGAACATGAACAAAAAAATGTATATAAATCTGTGCAGCAAAAATATAGTGTTCAATCTCTTTCCTTACATTAAAACTATGCTTTATATTATACTCTGCTTTTATATGGGAAAAAAATCAGCAGATGATGATAATATGCAAAGACCATCAAACCTTGATTTCAAGTTTATTCATCATCAGACATCTTTTTCTTTACATATACACACACGTACTCTTCCTTATTGACTATTTACCTAAATATCCGTTTTTTTTTTCTTTATGACTTAAAATAACCTTTAAATTAAAATACTACATACATTGTATTTCAATCAAAATTGAATGATTTTTTAAAGAAAATCATATTGAAGCATATGATACTATGAATTTCATTTAAACTAAAAATTGAAGCTAAAAAAAAAATGTCATATACATTTAGTAATCGATTTTTCATATGTAATTCTATTGCGTAAAAAGAAGAGATGAACATCAAAAGAAAAGAAAGTTGCTTCGCTTGACTGTTTTTTTTTCTTCTTCTTTATCAAGAGAAGTAAAAGCAAATACTTATGATCAACGATTTTTCAGTCGCTTCTATGCGTATATATATATATACATAACAAAATGAAAATAGATGCATGACTACGTAAGTATCCCTTAACACAAAAAACCGCAGGATACTTCTTAGTTTAGTCTATGCAACTATATTCAAACTACAAAAAAAAAAAATTCCTATACTAGTTTTAAATGTTAACACATAGTCCTACTTAAACTACCTTGAACTCTTTTTTGTTGTATATTATGATAATGGTTAAGCTCTTTAAGTCTTATTAAGCGAAAAGTAAATCAAACAAATAAAAAAACGAACAATTAAGTCTATAAATAGAGTGAATAATAGAGAGTAGAAATAGGACAATCACACCTACCGATGTTGCTAAATCATGTTTTTTTTTTTGTGTTTGTTCTTTGATGGTAGTAATTGAGTAGCCGAGTGTGAGAAACAGTACAGTTTGATCTTATGTTCACGTAATTCAATACTATAAACGAACACGCATAAGATGAAAAAGAAAAAAAAAAAAAAAACGATTCAATTTCAAACAAGTGACATACGGAACGAAAAAAAAACTAATGAGATGCAAATTTAACTATGGGCTTTCTTCTTCTTCTACTCATTGAAAGTTCGAAAGGTGTCAAATTGAATATTCAATGCACAAATATTCACTATCATATCATTATGTACGTCTACTTTAAAATTGTTTGATAAATATTTTTGCGTCATCAATCTATAGACTTTATGATTATATCAGAAAATTTATAACAGAATTTTCCTATTAGCAAAAAAAAAAATAAAATCGCTTAAATTTCACAATTATCTTCAATTAGAATAAATCTATTGAAATTCAATAAAATGAAAACTTATAAAAACTAAAAAAAAAAAAAATTTGAATCAAATATATATTACTAATGTATCTCATTTTCATCATGAGAAGCTCTATCAGTAATGTAAACTCATTCATACAATAAAATGAATACAACATATTTCTTTCTCTCGCAAACAATCATATATACACTTTATATAAATTGATCACTATATACTAAGTTCAAAGCGAGTCAACATGACTACAATTGATGAGTACTTTTTGTCTCGAGTACATATCAACAACAAAAAAAAAAAGAGCTTTTTAATTGTTGATTTCCTAATCACATCAATTATTTTTTGACATGAATAAAAAAGAAAAACTCCTTTTTATTTTTATCTTACTGTCGATTGATTTCAATTTCAAAAAAAAAAAAACCAAATTTTGTTTGAAACAAAAGAAAACAAATATTAAAGATACTCATCTTACATGGGCATTTAATATCGATATAAATCTGTATTGACGTAACTTTCATTTTTTGTTTAGGTAATGAAGAGAAACATTCAAGTATAAAGCCAAAGAGAAAATTTCTCGGAAGTATAACATAGTATTTAACCCTTTCAGACCTATGGCTCAGCCAATGGATGAAATTTCTTTAAGACTTTATATTTAATATGGGCTGTGTGTATTGTGAATATATTCATCAGAACTTTTTAAAAAACCTTCAGAGTCATTTTCGACCCATGTCTGTACCCCCCTACGGGGATGGCGAAGAAGTTTTTTAGAATAGAGGTGGTGTTCCAAAAACCTATCAGGCTTATTACGTGAGTGACTTCATTAGGATTATAACTCTTATATAGGTATATGTACTGAAGTCTCCTCTATGTAATAGAAAAAACCACTTCTCCATATCTCTTTGCATTCGCGAGTTATTCAAAGATTACGAAACTCGAAAAAACCTTACTTTATAAAATACACTGGTACTTAAGGGTACTCCCCATCTTTGGTGACCAAAAACTCGATTTCGAGCTGAGCCTGAAGTGGCACATGCAACTAGAGACATTATTCGACTCTAAACATTTTACTTTTACGTAGTTATTAGATCGAGAAAATTTTTTCCTTGTACTTAGCATTTTGTAAAACAGTGATTTTCTAAAACTTGACTGCTTACAATCCCCTTTTTAGTTTGTCCGATCGAGCTGAAAATTTTACCACTAATACTTTGAAGTATTCTCCAGAGGTAAAATCAAGCGTTTTCATTTTTGATGTTTCTACTCGGAGTTACAGGGTCACGAAAGCCAAGACCCGAAGCACAAACTCAAATCTTGGCGTATTTCTCTTATAAAAAAAAGAAAGTGAGATTTTTGGAAATCCTTAAATTTACCTCTGAGGAATAGTGTTAGGCATCTATAAACAAGATTTCAGCCCAATCGGACAAACTTTGAGGGGGTCGTAATGTGTCAGGATGCGAACCTCTGGAAAACCTCACAAAAACTTATTTTAAATTTATTTTCCTCGAACACGTATCTCTTTATTTTTAGTGCTCTGTCTGTGCTAAAAATTTCAGCTTGATCGGTTGTACCGTCTTCGAGAACCAGCAAGTGTCAAAAAGGGGGTACCCTTAAAGGGTTGAAAATAGAATATTTGCCTGATTCTTCTCCTCTCATCGGATATACTACTAACCAATCGGTTCCTTTGTCAGTCTGACAAGAATAAATTCGAGGTTGTTGATTAATTATCATACAGAACTTTCGGTATGTTTAAAATTTTTAAACGAGAAAGACAATCATTCAAAATGAACTAAGTACATGTGCGTATACGATTAATGTATTTAAATATTTCACAATACAAACATATTTTAAACTCTTCATAATTTTAAAGCTTTTAAATGTGTATTGTCTTATTTTTCAAACAATTTGATAGGAATAGAACGCATGAATTGATTTAATTGTAATGATTATACAATGTCTTGAATGTTCATTGTTCAAATCATATACAAATATTAGAGATTAAATAGTAATATATTTATTTAGTAGGCTTCATACTGCTTTAGTATTATAGGATAAAATAAATCTCTATTGATATTAACTTATTTGAAATAGAATTATAGATGTTTTATATAAAGCTCGAGTTTAATATCAATGCTTATGAAGGACATCAATTCTTAGGAAGGTATTAATCGATGTTCTACTACTTATCTATGAAAATCTATTGACAAGTAAACATCTGGTGTCACAAATATCTACGTCAGTTACTATCTAGATCTTATTTCGATATACACAATAAAATATTCTAGCTTTATAATTTAGAAAATTTACAAAAAAAAACAAATGATTTAACGAATGAATACTCTACAAAAACAAGTTTTATTTAATATATAGTATTGTCTACAATTACACAGTTATTCATATATGCATGATTTGGTTATTCAATTTAATCAAGCATTTTCAATCAAAAATACCAATTTCTTTTTTTTTTTTTTTATTGAATTGATTATAACACAATTTACTTCACTTGATTGATGACAAAAAAACAAGTCGCATATAAAATAAGAAATAGATTGCTGACTCTATCACAAACATGTGTCACATCATAAATGTATTGTAGTCTATTTGTTAAACATTAATAGACTATCTTGAAGTGACCTGATCAAGTTCAAGCTAACTTGAGACACTTTGATAAAAAGATTTTTTTTTTCTTCATCCAATGCATTGATGTCTGAAACCATAAACTTCAAAATTTTAACATTCAATACCAACTTTTTACCATTAATCAGGTAGATTCATCTGTTGGAGACCCCAAAATCATCGAAAAAAAAGTTTTTTTTTAATGTCCTTCACGTAATATTGTAGGATATCGAAATCTTAAAGCAATAAGTAAAATATATACAGGTCGATGCAGAATTTCACGTTCTATCCGAATATGAAATTAAAGTAAGAGAAAAAGTTGTGGATTAGGTCTCCAGAGATCCTCTGGACTCTCTATGAACTTCCTACAATGAAATTGATTTTTCTCACTCGAAATTTACTCTTCTCGAATTTCGACCGGACATTCTGAATAAGCATTATATTCAACATCTATGTGAATCAATAGAATTCAAAAAAAAAAATTTTTTTTTTCAATGATCAAGTTATATAAGACCAACATGAATGAAAAATATCTTTTTCGATGAGTCTAAAATATGCATTTGATAACAATCTATCTCCTATTGGGATTTACAATTTTATTTTCTACAAAATAACATTCATGATCACTGTCGCAAGCTACATTGAATCAAATATACATGTTAGAGACATTTTTTTTCTGTCAAAAACTAGTCCCTGGAGCAAAATTTGAATAAAATACAGCCGTAGTAACTTCCCAGGTTTAAAACCTACGATCGTACACGACCGTATACAAAAAAAATACGACGAATAACGATGGTCGTATACGATTGTTGTATACGACCATCGTATACGATGTTATACGATTATATACGATTGCCGTAAACGACCACTGAATACGACCATCGTAAACGACACTCGTATACGATCGTATGTTGGTCGTGTATTTTTCTCGTATATAGTAAGATAGCTGGATAGTGTTATATATGTGTCACTTTTTGTTACAAATTATTGATTTAGTTTATATTTTCTATTTTACATAATCTTTATGCAATATACTTTCTAATTATTAACAATGAGCTGGCTAGACTCTTGTTATATTTATTGTGACGGGAAAGTGTGGACAATCTCTTTTTTTGTTTTTATTCTGGATTCTTTGCTGAAAAATGCTGTCTTGCATGTTCCATAGGCCACAAGAAGTAAAATCATCATTATATCAATCAAAAATAATGTAGAGATGTTTGACTAAAAAGATGACTTTTTCAATCTATCACATTTAAGATTTAATTTTTATTAGATATATTAATAAAGATATGCATCTCGACTTTTTTCTTTATAATCGATTTTGTATAATAACTTATGTGTTGCTTATCTTAAAAATTTTATATAACTAGTTAGAGCAATATTATATATAAAAATTATGCTCACAAAAAAACTGTATCAAATAATTTCATAAAAAAGTTTTGCCTCTATATTTGGAGAACACTTGATATTATACGACGCGTAACGTCTTTTTTCATGTTTTCATTTTATGTATTGTCTCGAACGATTGCATTATTATCTACACAGAATAATACTTGAAATAAACATATATTATAATTATGAAAAATCGCTTAAAACCATAATAAAATGCCTAAAATTGCTCCATTTGCCACACACAACACTGATCATATACAGGTGTTTGCAAAAAAACTTGCACATCTTTTTATACGGCTATTATCTTATATAGATGTCCTTTTCAAATCGTTTTATATTGTAGTTGATAGCCCACGAAGAGTACTATAAAGCAGTACAATTTGATATTCCCTTTGGTTACCTTTAGAGGAAATAGAAAAGAAAAATCTTTTTTCTTGAACAAGGCAAAATTATTTACAACACAAATTTCAACATTTTTAACTTCTTCACCTGAAAAATGATGGGGTTCACCATTTTTTTTTGAATTTATTTTCTCAACATTATAGTTTATGGCTGACCGAAGATTCCTATGAAGTTAATATCCAGGGTATCAGATGAGTACTCGAGTATTTATGGTGTAATAATGTTAACGAATTGTTCAATGACATGACTGATACATTTTCAGCCATTTTCCTCATTAGAAACGCCCTTGATGACAAAGCTTTTCTGCGGTAATATCGGTCTTTTAATCGCTTGCGCCTAACAGCAAAAAAAAAAGGTAACTTTCAAGCATATAAGCTTAATAAAGGCTATCAGAACTGCATCTCAATGTATAATAGACAAGACATCTTGATTTGCAATATGGTCGCATTCATAAACTTTTTTTTACTTTTACAGGTACATATTTCAGTTGTTCGTTTGGACATTTTGACCAACAACGGTTTATTTTTATCTGGTATTATTGTAATAAATAGTTCTTAGCAGAACACTTGTTTTACAATCAATCACACAGCTAGATCTTATGGCTTTGTTTCGACAGTATAATATTAATATATGCTAGATTTTCGGGAGAGTAGAAAGTAGTATAATCATATAAATTTATATTAAAAATAAGAAAACCCGGAGTTATCTATGGTGGTTATCTAGTATAACTACTGAAGAGTCAACACTAAAAAAATGACGCTTATAGTTCCTTCGAGCCATGGAAAAAACATTCTACGATAAAAAAAAATTTTGTGTAAGTTTTTTTGCAAATCACCCGTATAATCAATAATAGATAATTAGATATAAAATCACCAGTATGACCATATTTTGTGACGTGTACGGTCCGTTACAAGTATCGTAATGCTCGTCCTGGGTGGTGCAGTAAGTGTTGATTTCGAGAACTTTTATTTTTATCTCATTTTATGTTAATTACAACGACAGATCAAACAGTAGCTATTATTTTATTTTAATAAATTCTATTTTTATTCTTTGATTATCTGTAACAATAAATCAAGCAGTATGAATTTATTTGAACAAATTTTATGTCTCATTTTCAGACTATTTATAACGACAAATCAAACAGTGACTATTAATCTATTTGAATAAATTTTTTTTTCTTATTAGATTATTTATAATGATATATCGAACAGTAAATAGTAACTTATTTAAATAATTTTTTTTTATTTTTAGATTAGTGAGAATGACAAATAAAAGGGTAAATATGAACTTGTTTAGATAAAGTTTCTTTTTATTTTTTAGATTATTTATAATGATATATAGAATTTATAATTATATATAGAATGGTAAGTCATTTTTTATTTAAATAAATTTTTTATTTTTAGATTAATGAGAACGACAAATGAAATAGTAAATATTAATGTATTTCAATAAATTTTATTTTTAGTTTTAGACTATTTATAATGATATATAGAATTTATAATTATATATAGAACAGTAAGTAACTTTTTATTTAAATAAATTTTTTTTTCTTTTTAGATTAATTAGAACGACAAATCAAATGGTAGGTATGAATTTGTTTAAATAAAGTTTCTTTTTGTTTTTAGATTATTGATAATGATATGTCGAACAGTAAGTAATTTTTTATTTTTACATTAGTGAGAACGACAAATCCAATAGTAAGTATCGATTTATTTGAATAAACTTTATTTTTATTTTTAGATTATTTATAACATATAAAAGTAAGTAAGTTCTTATTTCAATAATTTTTTATTTTTGGATTAATGAGAAGGACAAATCAAAATATAAGTGTTAATATTAATTAATGTGGGTGCCAGCCAGGCTGGGCACCCACATTAATTAGTTTTTGTGTTATTTTGAGAGTGGAGGGGAGGGGGAGGGCAAATTGAAAAACCTTATGTGGAATACGGTAACAAACGACATTGTATACGACCATTTACGATCGTTTACGGTAGTCGTATAGACGTCGTATTTCGCCGTATACGACACGACGATATACGGTCGTAATTCTGGCGTCAAGTAATACGGCGAAATACGGTCGTATACGATCGTAATGTACGCCGTATACGACCGTACACGATCGGATACGACGTCGTATACAATCGTTTACGACTGTCGTAATCCTCGTCCTGGGTTGCGACGATGATTACGAATATGTTCTTTCATTTACTATTTTGTAGAAAATAAAAAGTTATATAACATATATGAATTTCAGTTTGGAACTCTTTGATTATGAATCTCAATAGGGATATAGATTGTTATTAAATAGACATTTTAGACTCATTGAAAAATATATTTTTCATTCATGTTAGTTTTATAAAACTTGAATCGATCGGTATTATATTTTATTGAAATGTGTCATTTTGTTTAGTTTCTAATTCTCTATCTTTTAGTATAATTTATAAAAAAAAATCTCAATGGATCATTGAAATGAAAACTTTTACAGGTTGTTTTTTCTCAATCATATCTCAAGAATGGCTTTATCGATTGAAATGAAATTTTCGTTAGATATATATCTTGATGAGCTATAGCTACTATAAAATTTATAGCTCAAAATATTGAGTCATCATTTTTTTTGTGACTTATCCAATTTGAGGAAAAATTCGGATTTTACATAACTTTGGTGCTTTGATATCTTGTGATAGAAATAAGATAGAGGTCTGAAATTTTCACTGGAATTAGACATTGTAAAAATGTATATCTCTCAAAAAATTTTAGTCCTTTACGCCCTTCCATTCAATTAGTAGGACTCTATCAAGAAATGGGATAGTTTGATGGATGATCCTACAAATTTGGAAGAGCTATCTAATATGTATAACTTCATAATAGATGAGATCATCTTTAAAAGTATCAAGTTGAATATATGAGCTAGTTCATGTATGCAAACCTTAAGAGGAGACCATATTGAAGAGTTGAAATTATGCCTATATGGACAGATATCATTGAATATCTATTCTAGTAAAAATATCATGTGCTGATTTATACTCGATGGAATTTATTTCAGATGATGACTCTTTTCTATTAATTTTTGAACGAACTCGAGTATATTTTCTCTATGGAAAGTGTCATTTTTAGATATTTTTCAATAAGATTTCGCAGACCATTCTACAAGATCCCAAACTAATACTTGCATAACTTTGTAGTACTATGTGTATACTTTAAAACGGCACGAGGTCGACTTCTATAGAATCTATTTCTAGGAAAATCTAGCCCTGTCAAAATCGTGATTTTGATGAAAGTCATGATTTTATGAAAGGTTTTCTGAGCGATAGAAACTATCTAGAAATCTGAATTTTTTACCAGAGTAAGTACTCAATTAGATCTCTCTATAGCCAAAATTTTAACTCACCAACATAATCCTTTCATGAGGTTTGTATATATGGATTAGCTCACATATCGAGCTCGGAACTCTTTAAGATGACCTTTGCTGAAAATCGTTTCTGGATGGTCTAGATTGATTTTACCATGAAGTTATTGTACACTTCAGATGACTCTTCCACTTTGTTAAGCTCAGCCTTTAAACAGCCTGCTTTCTTGGGAGAAAATCACAATGTTTAGTAAAAACCCATTTTTGAGAGAGTTCTACTGATCGAAAGGAAAGGTATGTAAAGCTGAAAGTTTCAGGCGATATGCATCGTTATATACTCGAATTTAAGTAAAAATTTCAGACCTCTATATTATTCTCATCAAGAGTTATGAAACACCGAAGTTGTCTAAAATATGAATTTTTCCTCATATTGAATGAATTATAGAAAATGAAGAACCCGGCTATAACTTATAAAGATATATGTTCATAAAAAATTTCAGCTCAATCGGTCACGCCGTTCTTGAGATAAGGCCCTCTTGGTCGAAATGCTGTCATAAAACAGCCATAAAAAAATCAACAATACAATATTTTTTTCGAAACGGTTTGCGTCAAAGTTCATAAAACTCTTTTCTCTATGAAATTATTCTAAATTGAACAAAATCTGATGATCTCATTTGCGTAGCTCCGTTTATTATGTATCGTATTATTATTCATTCTGTATATCACTATTAGCGACATTATTTACTTCTTACGACAGTAGAATTTACATTTGAAATTCTTATTTAAAAGGATCGAGAATTTTTTCTTTTGTCCTCTATATGTAAATTTTTCATAGGTTTATTATTCTTCTCCATGTTTTATTTAAATCATTGTCTTAAGAATCCAACATGTGCATGATAATGTTTTAAAATATTTAAAAGTCAAATTCATTTATATTCTTAAATTAAATTGGGTATTTTTTTTTCTCTCTTCTTTCTTTCGTATCGATTATTTAATCGAATCATGACATATGAATCGTCTGCAACAATGATTGTCGATGAAATAAAGTAAAATAATAATATATAAAAAAAAAAAGAAATTAATCAATTTATTAATATAAAAATCTAATTCTTTAGTCGATTATCTGTTGCTTATGATAAAGCAAAAGAATATATATCAAAAATTGGATCTTCTATTGAACAACAAATTGATATATGGGAATATCGTCGTCAAATAATACTTGATCAATTAATTCAAATGAAACCATCATCTTCATATGATTTTCTTTTACCTAAAACACAACGTATTAATGAATTAACACTTGAAGCTGTTGAAGGTTTGTGCAAAAAAAAAAAAGAAAAATTTGTTTTTCTTTTTTATTGAATTTTTTTAAAAAAAAAATGTTATTTAGCATTGTGTCGAGTTGATTTATTAATTGAACAAATTCTTCGTATTGATCCTAAATCACATGTTCTTTCAACATCAACATCATCATCTCATATTCATCATACAACACCTTCAGTAATTAAACAACAAACATTTATTCCAAATGGAAAAATTAATGAACAATCAACATTACCTATGCCTGTTATAAGATTATCACAACAAGCTATATCTGGTCGTTTATCAACATTAACTAATGAAGATAAACTTGGTTTTAAACCAGTAATACATCAACAATCACCAAATAATTTAGAAAATACAACACGACCATCACCTACATATTCACATAATACTAATCAATTTCCAGCAAACAAAGGACTTCATAATGTAATTCTACGTAGTAGTAGAGTCTGTCGGATTGATTGATTTCTGATCCGAAAGTTTTAGATCCGACGAGCTCTAGAGGAGAAAGGAGGACGATCGTCATTTTCTTCCGGACTATTTTTCGAATTTTCTCAGCAGAAAATGAGTCGATACGGACATTGATTGAACTTCGAAATGCGTTTTGTGACATATTAATCAAAATTCATTGAAAGCGAAGACTCTTTCTGAAATTAAACGATAATCTTAGATTTTGCAATAATGAAATATTGATCATGATGTTTTTCATTCTATTAAAAGTCTGGTTATGATAACTTAAATAGAGCTATTCATCTGATTTATATAATTAGCCTTCGGACAGATTTCTTTAGTTACCCGACTGCTTTACAGCAAAGAATATGACAAGCCTTTGACTAATCTACTATCGTTCGATACAAGCTGAAATCAATTTTTTTCTTCTTCTATTAATTAATCAATATTTCTATATAGACTCGTTCAACATTACCATCTTATAATACAGTTCCAGCACAATTAAATCGTGTGGCTTCACCTTTAGTAGTTTCTACAACTAGTCAAATGGTTTCTAATTATAAAGAGAAACATACACCTCGTAAGAAATTTTTTTATTGAAAGATAAATAAAATTGTTTTTTTTTTTTTATTATAGGTGGCAAAGAAAAAATTAAATTACAACGTATTCCATCTGGTACTAAATGGAAACATGCAAAAATTGATATTATTGATTCATTATCAGGATTTTATGTTGAAAATCTTGATCCAAAAGTATATGAAAAATTTGTTCAAATGCAAAATGAACTTCAGTATATTAAAATTAAATAAAAATCATCATCATAAATTCTCGTTTTGTTTTTTTCTTAGTGACTGTTATACTGATTTAGAAATATCTAACCAATTAATGCCATTAGAAAGTATTGCTATTGGTGATTTTGGTATTGCTAAATATAGTGAAGATAATCGTTGGTATCGAGCACGTTTAATAACATGTGAAGAACATGATCAAATAAAAATTGTTTTTGTTGATTTTGGAAATATTGAAATTAAATCTATAAATGAATTTTTTCCAATTCATAAATTATTTACAGATTTACCAGCACAAGCTATTGGTTGTAGTCTATCAGAAGTATAAAGATATATAAGAAAAATTTTTAATAAAAATAAAAAAACATTTTCTTCTAGGCTTTTCCTCGTTCACAAAATGAAAATGAAAACATATGGCCAGAAGAAACAATTCAAATATTTAAAGATGCTGTAACTGAAAAAATAATTGAAGTTCATTTTGTTAATCAAGATGAAGGCACCGAACAATGGTAATTTCAAATACCTTTTCTGTTTTCAACAACAAAACTCTAATTAAAATTTGATATTACAAATATAATATCCATCCTACATTGCCATTGTCAATGAATCTCATATTTTAAACTTTAATTTTCCTCGTCTTTAATATAAACAGGATTATTTCTCATAGTTTGTAAACCCCTCCCCGTATTAGAAGCCCCCCCCCCCCCCCCCATATTAGTAGACTCCCCTATAATAGAAGACCCCCTTGGACAAAAAGTTCATCGGGCGTATTAGAAGACCTCCCTTTAATTAATTAATTATTTGGTAATTAGGAAATTTAATTAGGGAGTTTCCGTCCAGAAATGCACAGTTTTTAGGTTCTTCAGCTGGTAATATTTAGAAAATGAGTCCAAATGTATCCGTCGATCCTCAAAGCCGTGAAAATCCCTATGAGAATCCTGAAAATCGCCTCGGATTTCTGGAAAACTACTTTCAGTTAATAATTGGTAAAAAACCTAGGACACAATAGAAGACCCCTCTAAAAAAATTTTACGACGACACATAATAGAAGACTAGGGGTCTTCTAATGCGGGGAGGGGTTTAATAAGACTTAAAGCATCATCCATTTCTTTGTTGACCATAACGACTAGAGATCTACGGGGGGTAAAATTTGAACGTATGTTAGAACTGATACAACGAGAATTCAAGAATTTTTTAGATGCAATACAAATAAATTCTGGAATAGCTTTCGCTAGTTAAAAAAACCCAAATTATCAGGACCGGACCAGTACCGAGACTGAATCCGACCGGAACCAATAGAAAAGAATTTACCGGAATCGAACGAGGATCAACAGAAAAGAGGTTACCAAGACCGGATCGGGACCAATAGAACAGAAGCTACTGGAACTAGTGGAAAAAAGGTTATCAGGGGATCGGGACAAAAAAAATTGGTTCCGCACATCATAAAAAGAAAAATATTATTGTGATTGATCGTGTCCACTTAAAATAAAGTAAGAATTAAATAAAAATAAAATTTTCTTTTTTTTTTAATGTTATAGGCCTTTACATTTTGTCAGAATTTTTGTTGGTAATCAGGTAGGAAAATGTTTAAATTTTGAAATCCATTGAAGAACTTTTTTTTGTAGTCTGTAACAAATTTACTTAATCTTCAACAACGTATTGAACCAAGACCAAATCGTTTTATTGCTGAACAAATGGCACCTTGTCTTAGTCAACAAGAATATATTCTTTTCAATGTACCTATTAGTGAAGATGATTTTGAACAATAATATCTGAAAAGTTGAAGTTGTTTGTTTGTTTGTTTGTTTGTTTTTTGTTGTTTGTCGATTCATAAACGACACAAACAAATTTTGAATGTCCTATGTGCTTTTTCATTTTTACTATACGACAAAAACCACTACTATCTCTTTCTGTGTGCGTGTGTGTATGTGTTCATTCAAAGATAAGAAAAAAATAGACTCCTATGAAATGAATTTATATATATTTTTTTCAGATTGTTGTTTTTTTTTTTACATTTTCATAAATCAATATTTAATTATCAATAGTGAATTATTAGTAAATAGACAAATATAAATATCTAACAAAATTTCAAAGTTCATTATTCTATTCAATTGTAATTCATCAAATCAAAATCATTAGGTTAATATATTTCCATTGTTAAATATTTACAATCGATCAATCATATACATCTTGACTTACATAGATTGATGACTTAAGTATTTAAGGTAAGCGGATTGCTTTTTTTTTTTATTAGTTGAGAAGATTAAATTATTAGAAAATTCTTGATACTTCTGATATCGAAGACGTTCATACCAACGACAATTATTTAAAGGAATGCTTTCTAGAAAATTCAAAAATACTCAGAATTGAGTTTCGAGCTTTTTTTTTTTAAACTGATTATACTTATGCATCAAAAATTAAACCATTATCAAATACATCTTGAGATATTTCTTAAGAACAATATTGTTGTCAAAGGTAGCAATGCTTGTTCATAAAAAGATAAAACTAAAAAATCAAAGATTTGTGACGTGAGCTGTGATTGTATAGTCATTACTTTGAATTTGACGAAATTGTCTATTGCTTGAATTTCAATTGCTGAGAAAGTAATTCTTGATAAATAATATCATTCTAATGATATATAGAACAATAATACAGTCAATAGAAAAAGACCAATATAATAAAAATGTCTTATTTCGTTATTTTAAATTCGTCTAGGCGCACTATTTTTTTTATACGAAACAAACTCAGACATATGTGAGTAGGTTATTTGTCATATCATCATCATTATATTTCAGCAAATATACACTACCTCTTCGTCTTTTGGGTATGTTTCGATACATTCTTTCCACATATTTCTTTCTCATTCATAAGATGATTTACTTGGTAGTTAAAATAAATATTTATATTTACTATAATCAGTGAATCTTTTATCCTTTAACAAATTAACCATTGGTTGATAATGAAAATGCAAACATTATATGAAATTTGATTTCAAGGTATTGCGACTAGAGATTGATTCAATACTCACGAGAGATGTCCGTTAAATAGTAAATCGCTTTTTTTCTCGAGAAATACATGACTGTATATAGTTCATTGCGTTACTTCCGAATATCATAATCCTAGGGGATTATACAGCTTGATTACGTTCTTTTGATACAGTTGGATAGATCATCGATTACCCTATCGAACAATATAGTTTTCATTTTATTTCCGTTGGATCTGGCCCAAAAATTTGATAAATATTAAAAAGCAGTCAAAACCATTTTTTTTTTAGCCAGCAGTTTTCAGATCATTTCTGAGATAATTTTCTCGATGGTTATTATTTACTAGGGTATTGAAACTTTTTATTCTTATATAGAATAATAAACCGTTCTTTTCTCTATCAAACTATATATTTTTTGGATAGACTTATTTTATATTTCTACTAGAAAATTAGTGAATTTTTCGTGAACTTTTTTCATATATGGTTTTCGGCTGTTTTTTAAACATCTATTCTTCTTTTCTTCTACATGTAGCTGGATAGAGCGTTGATATCTCTATCGTTTTTACAGTTTTGATTAGACTTACGTTGAGTTTTACAAGTGAGTTTTTGCGAAAAGTAACACAAACTTGGTTTTTCACTGGCACAAAAATGGACGAAAATTTACCACCAAACATCTCTTTTCTTCTCAATTTCGAATTACTTCTATTTGATTTTTTTTTGCACGAGGAATTGTGATGAATCTCTTTCATTCACATCAACTTTCGTTATTATTGAGCTTACTATTGCTAAAATATAACTGTGCAAAAGTTTCGTTTCAGCGCTTCTCGGACTTTATCAAATTTTTGAACAAGATGCAAAATAAATGAAATGAAAACTATATAGCTCGATAGAGTAACTGATGCCCTATTCGACTGTACCAAAATAAATATCCTCCGGTGTTTTGCATAAATACAGCAAACTGTACAAAACTATCAAAAATAACGTAATCAAGCTGTATGACTTATTAGATTCTATATCATAACAACGAATAGGAATCTTCAAAACGATAAGAACTCCTTGATCTTTACTATAGAGTTATAGCTGTTTTACAGAAATTTTAATCTAAGGTACGGTATTACAAAAATGAGATTTTTGAGTCTTTCGTGGAATATGAGTGATTTTTGGAATTACAATATCTCGTGAAGGAGACATTCTATTGGCAAAATTTCAAGTCAAAATATCACCATTCAATTCATTTGTCATCAACTAAAATTTTTGTACAACGGCTGTAACTTTGTAAGAAAGGTCAATGAGTCGTTATCATCCTTTTGAGATCTACCTTATGCATAAAGTCCAAACTCAAAAGCGATTTTCAAGTTGGAATCGAACCATAAACTAGAGAAAATAATACGATGAGTTTATATATCATAACATAACTTCGTTTAATTTATCAGTTGTTGAAGATATCAATGTATAGGAAATTAATATATATGTGGATATATAACGCTTTACTCAGTCGGATATTGACTATACTTCCATTATGCATTCAACTTTCTATTTATCTCAAAGTGTATTCACTAGTTATCTATTAGCCAATTAATTATCTTTTAAATTAATAATATAGAATTTTTTATTATATCTAGGGTTTAGATGTAGAACGTTCACCACGCTCTCTCTTTTATTGTGTAGTACATATATGATCTTTTGACTTTTGTTCTCCTATAATATTTTTCTCTATTTCGATAACTAACACCACGTGAGAAAAAAAAAACGAAACTAAATTTACTTCTAATTTAAATTATTTACAAACTTTAGACTTGATGGATATTCTTCATTATGTCTAGATTTTTATTTTTATTTTTTTAGTTCATTATATATGAAATTTTATTCATTATATACATTAACAATTCTTTTTTTGACTTAGAAAATTTTTTCTTTCAGATATGTCATCATTAAATAATTTAAATAATATTGAATTATTCGATGATATAGAAAATATTCTTTTTTTGTGTGATCGTCTTAATAATCGTTTAATTCAAGTAACATCATATGTTGATGAAGTTAAACAAGTATGGATTGGTAAACGACGTACAATTGAATTAGATTCAAATATAACACCTTTAATAGCTCAAAAAGCTATTAAATGTAATAAAGTTCTTTTAAATGTTGCTGAAAAACTTGCAGTTGTGGAATTACAAACAGAATCATTACATAGTCTTCATACATCTATAAATAATATTCTACCAATAAATAATGAAAAACGTCAATTAAATATTCCAATATGTCCTTCAACACCAATTATTAATCAAACATCAATAACAAAAAATGAATCAATAGGTAATGGTATTCGTTTACAACGTGATATATTTCCAAATACAACACGTTCATTAAATCATAATACAAATACATTTACTGCAAGAAATACATCAACATTATTTAGTGAAACAATTCCAATAAAATCATCAATAGAACAACAACAATCTGCATTTCATCGACCATTATCAGTTCAAGATAATATTAATCTTCAACAAACAAAATTATCTCCTCAATATCCATCATCATCATCAATAAAAACTGTTTCAAATGTATCTATGAATAATCATCAACAACGAATTTTAAATCCAATAGATTCATATATAAATGAAACAAATATAATTGATAATAAAATTCGAGTTAAAATGCAAGTTATACCAAGTGGTACTATATGGCGTAATGCTGATATACCTATTGTTGATCATCCATCAGCATTTTTTGTTTCAAATCAAGATCCACGTGTTACTGAACAATTTAATATGATGTCTATTGAAATGAAGTAAAAAAATATTTTTAATTTAATAATTTTTCTTTTACTTTTCTATTTTAGTAATTATTATAGTAAACCATCAAATACAACTGTACCATTACAAAATATATCAATTGGAGATTTTTGTGTAGCACGATTTAGTGAAGATCATTTATGGTATCGAGCTCGAGTCGTTTTGAATAATAGTAATATATATATAGAATTAAATTTAAGAAAAAATAATTTTGTTTTTTTTTGGATTTTAGATGAATCTGTACTTATTGTCTTTATTGATTATGGTAATTCTGAATCAAAACCACCGAATGAAATCTATCCATTGATTGAATCTTTAACACGTCTACCAGCTATGACAGTTGCTTGTACATTAAATGAAGTGAAAATTTTTGATTAAATTTTTCTTTTATTTGAATTATTGGTTTCTTTTTTTTTTTTTAATAAAAGGCATTTCCAAGTAATGAAAATTTCTGGACTCAAGAAGCAACAGATGCATTCAATATGATTGTTAAAAATCGTATTGTTGAAGTTCATTTTCAACAAAGTATTGGTCAACAATGGTAATTAAATACAAAAACAAAAATCTTATAATTATTTTTGTATCTTTTATTTCAGGCCACTTCATTTCGTTAAAGTAATGCTCGATGGTCAGGTATATACGAAAAATGATTATTCAAAAAATATATTTAATTTTGTGTTTGCATGTATTTTAGTCTATCGCTCAACATCCTAAATTAGCACCATATATAATGTCAGCTCGAAATGAACAAATTGCATTGCATTTCAATGATAAACTTACACCGATGGAATATATTTTGTATAATGTAGCAGTTGTTGAATCGGATATTTATAATAGTAGTATGTATAAAAGAAACTAAGAATATTATTATTATTTTTCCTTCTTTATTATTCATTTTAGGTCTTCCGTAATCAATTCAACAAAACGAGAATTTACTTACTTAAAACATTCAAGAGTTTCATTTTTTTTTTTTTTTTTTCGTTTTTGTCTTTTCATTTTGTGTATTATAAAAGCGAAAGTGATATTTTTTGTGATCTCATACATGTGAAACTGGAAGTCTCGGATAGTGTATGTGTCAATGCGCAATGGTTTTCACTTTTTTTTTTTGCTAGGTTCTTGCATATGTACCTACTTTTTTGTTTAAAGGAAATAAAAAAGTATATTTTTTTTTGAAAAAAAAAAAGGTTTGTCATCGTGATTGAAAAGTTTTTGTTGAGAATTTCTCAAATGTTCGTATAATAATGATTGATTATTTGTTTGTATGATAAATTACTAGTATCTTGTCTCATGTACCTTTTTTTAAAGAGGATTTTGTTAGACCATCGATTAATTCATTTAGAATATCATTCAAATATTTGTTTTTTTTCTACTGTCATTACATTCAGGCATGAAATAGGATCATTTTTGACATATCTATTAATCATGATTCGAGAAAAGCCTCTTGTAAGGCTGATTTTTTTAAAGATAATCTCCGATATTTTCTTCAGGATTAAGATGAAATAATAAACTTGTCATACCGACAAATAGCGTCATCTACAGTTGGTTTTTTTTTTAAAAAAACAGTCATTCTATTGACAAAAATAAAAAAGACATGCATATGAGTAATGTTAATCAATATCATATGATGACTATTTTTATAATCAACTTTACATTTAAAAAAAAATTGTTTTTTTAATGATGTCATTGGTAGGATTAATGGAGCAATATATCGTTTTCTTTTTTGTAACGTGGAGATGACAGCAGCATTTTGAAATGTTTTCTTGGCTTTTTTGTGTATGCAACTGATAGCTTAGTGATCTTTGGAACACTTATCTGTGTCCCCCGATTAGAAATCGACATCTTATCGATATATAATTCAGTTCTTACAACGTTAACATTTGTTTCCTAACTCATGCAAATAAATCATATATCCGTTTCTAATTTGTCTATAAAGATTTCTATATTATCGTACTACTTCTTTCTATATCTTTTGTAGATGAGTTAAGCCTTTTTTTAGCTGAAAATGGCGTGAGTTTTGACTGTTCTATTCCAATCATGATATGGACACAACAGAACTTAATACAATCAATCAATCTCAATTTAAAGGTATTTTCATATACATATTTGTTTGCTATCAAAAATTTCTGTCTGAAATAAGATACTTTTATGACTGAAATCGAATTTGTCATGATTAAGCTACAAGATTCTCATTATTTTGAACCTGTATGTTCGATTACGATCAAACTACGACGCAGTTACGCGTAGTCACGATGAAAAAAATACAATTGCGCGTAACTACGTCGCAGCTTTTCGCAATTACGGATTACAGTGCAATCGCAATTGCCAAAAAACGAGAGTACATAGGAAGTATTTGGAAAAATGAATTAGTAATCACTATAATTGAATAGTATGAATATCTTTGCAACGAACATTACTATTGTCTATTTCAAAAAAGAATGGGCTCGGTTGTTTGTTGAATAACTTGGCAACGCTGATAGCTATCGAGCTCAGGTTTTCGTCGTTAGAAAGAGCTTGAGTGAAGACACAAGTCTACCGGCGAACCAAAATACTTGAAAAGTTTTCTAGAGGATTTCAAGAAGTTTTTGGAAAATCACTGTCTGATTCGCTTGGTTAGAGGTATTTTCAAGTGGAATTGAAAATCCAATATTTCAAGAAAGGATCATTCTTTTTGGCTAGAACTTTTATGATATTCTATGGCCCATTAGAGCTATCTATGGGCGAATTTTGAGGTCGAAATTCCATAATTTCATTTTTCGGTAGATATCTCGGAAAGGGTCGAAAATTCAGTAAAAATGGTCGGAATTTTTAAGGAAAGATCGAAAACATCTAAAAATTTCGGGATTTATAAAGTAGACATTGGGTTACAATATGGCTAAATCGAAATTGAAAATAGAGCTAATCAAGCGAATCAGACAGTAAGTTTCTAAAAAAAAACCCTAGAATCCTCTAGAAAACTTTTCAAGTATTTTGATTCGCAGATAGACTTGTGCCCTCACTCCTGCTCTTTCTAACGGCGAAAACTCGAGTTCGATCGCTATCAGCATTGCCGAGTTCATTTTTCTTAGAAATGGATAATAATTTATAAATTATAGAGTGCAAAATACTCAAGTTTTGTGTTATAGCTTTTGTTTTCAATAGGAAACGAATCGTCTCAGTATCATTGTGAAAACGTATCATTATTATTATCATCAACGTTTGAATAGTTACCAAAGGAAATTTTGATACATTAAAACTGAGATTGAATGTTGAAATATTTCCACTTAATGATACTCAATTGGTGTCAAAATATGTGCTCTATATTTATTCAATCTAACATAAATGCCTTAGTATGAAACACAGTGCATCACTTTGATGAACATACTTGACAAAACGATCGATATATTTGGTATAACAACATTGTATAATTAGTGTTGGAATAATATCTTTACAATAATCAATAACATAGAATTTTACTTTAAATAATATAATGATAGAAGAAATGTCACTTTTTACTAGACTACATGTGAGTAAATTATTCTGATAGCAGTAGTCTCGTTCTTGTCTATGATACACGATTTAAAATGTATTAAACATGAAAAACAACTTTTTTTCGTCAAATATCTATGACTATACACTTGAAATAATTTATGAAAAGTGGTATATTGTTATAAAACTTAATATATGCCGGTCTACTATTCTGTTTCTTTAATCCTCACTCTCACTTGTGAACTAACAATTTACATAACATGTACACACTGTGATATTCTAATTTTATGGTATTTACAGTGTATATAATGTGCCTATAATTTCAAATTTCATCAACATTTAGTTTCTTTTTTCCATCATGATTAGACGAAGCTCGTTGAGCTACATAAGAAAATGTATGTTTCAAAGATTTTATTTTTTAAACCTCAAGAAAAAATTCCAAATTATCATTATTTTAAAGTAGGAGACGACATAGATCCAACATTCTGATTTTCGTAAGATTTCTTGTTTTTTTAATATGTTTCTAAAACATACTTTTTCTGATGTAATTCAATCCAATTGTGACGAAAGAAGCAAACTAAATTCTACTGAAATTTGAAATTGTATGCACACTACATACACCATAAATATCTTCAAATTAGAATATATCTGTTGATGTATGGCATAGGTAGTTCATATTTAAGATTTGTTAGTTAGGGGGATAACAATGATAATTTAATTCAATTTTAGGAATTATCAAATATGAACAACTAGTTCAAACTGTATAACAATATTTTTGTCTCTCATCTTCATCATACATCATCGATCTTTATTCAATTACTTATGCAGCAGAAAGTGTTTTTATACTTCCATACTGAACGCAAGCTTATTCTTGAACAAATTCATTTGTAGATAGAAGTGAACATTCAAGAAGGTGATTAACAAATATTGGTCAATTAGCTACAGAAAAATTAAATAGAATGCAAAATTCAAAATGTATTTTGATAATATTTCGTTCGAAAGATATTAGTAGAATTGTAATTAAAATATATTTTTCAATCGTCAATTTCAAAAAATCATATATCTTTTTTCTAGAATTAAAATTTTTCTTGAAAGAAATATTTAAAAATGATTTAGAATTTGATCTAATATCATAAAATATTCAACAATTTAATTTTATTATTTACAAATGATGTTCATTTAAACAGAAACAATAGTCATATAGACAAGCAATACAGTAAATATCAGAATTCGTCATCGGTCTGCACTCTTTCGTAATATTGTTGAAAGTCGAATTACGTCATTATTAATCAATTAATGATAAACAATATTTTTCATATAAAATACTTGCAATTACAAAACTTCTTTCTCATCGTTTCATTTTTGGTGGTATTGTTTGTTGATCATCCATCAGGTGTCTTTATTCAAATACCTGATAATGGTCCTGCATTTCAACAAATGCATCAAGATATGAAGTGAGAATATTTTCTTCTTTCATCTTTTTATTTTATTATCGATCGATAGTCGATATTATTCTAGCAACAAAAAACAAAAACAGCAAGTATCGAAATCGACAATTTTTATGTATCATATTTAAAACGATATTCAGAATTTTATCAAGCGAGAATTATTACAATCGATCATATACGTAAGTTTAATTAGAAATTTTTTTTTTTTATCTTTAAAAAATATTTGGTTTTAGATAAACAATACTTGGTAAAATACATATCTGTAACAAAATGAATTTATTGAATTAAAAATATAAAGTATCACTATAATACTTTCTCATATAAATTGATTCTTTTATATATTTTCTTTACATTTGTTTATTGAATAGATCATTCCGAAAAGAAAGAGTTCATAATTGATTTCATTCATTGGAATACAAATATTGACAAACAATGAATCAATTTTTATTTGTCTCTGTAATTTTCTTGTCGAATGAAAAAAATGATGGTCATTATTTTTTCTTGATATTCAAATCGATAGTCAGGTAAATAAAAAGTTTATTATTTGAATTAATTAAAACAGTACTGATCTTTTTATAGGATCTTGATCTTAGCAAAGTAAAACCTATTTGAGAATGTTTCTTCAACGATTGGAATAGCAATAAATACACATACAATATATATTTATTCATTATAGAATATAGTAGAAATTCGTCATAATGATGAATTTGCTTGTCTCATTCGAAACAATCATGATCATAAAATAATTTATTCTAATTTCGATGGTCATCTCGATGAATATCTTCTTTTTTGATATTCAACAATCAAAGAGTATGATATCTGAAATAGTCTCATTTTTAAAATCATTGTCTATCACTACTCAGTAAATTGTATTGATAGGATAATGAATACAAACGTTTGTTATCTTATTTTTCTTCTCAATATTTCGTGTCAGATCGATGACAATTGAAATGATATTGACATATTCTTCTTTTTTTGTTCTAATCGATATTCTTGAATCTATTCTTTATCGGTAAGCTGAAATTTAGAAGGTAAATAGAAAGACTATTGTGTGACTAATATTGTTTTTTTTTTGCTGTATACTATGTTGAAATTCGATTGTTATTCTTATTTGTTGTGATGAACAGAAGAGTAATAATAGAATCAGGATCCGAGTAATATGCTACTAGTAAAAACATGTAGACAAAGATTCGTTGTTTGCTTTGAAAGAAAAAAGTCTAGACTAATTGGTTAACACAACAAGAATCTTGAAAAAAATTGCTTCAAGAACATGATATGGGTTTTTTACCTATTTTCTTATTCACTATTTTGTTATTTTCTTACCGTAAATCTTAATAGTACAAAACAAAATTATTATATATATATATAATCTTTTATATTCAAGTAATAATATGTTTGTAGATAAATATCAGATGGATTCGAATCGTCGATCTATGAGACATCTCGAATCGAAATCTGATTCTAGTCGACCACCGACAAATGATCCTATTCGAGCATCAACTGGTGATTCTGGTCGAGGATCGATGATGACTTCTGAACGAACACCTACTAATGATAACATAACGGATCATGGTGCTTCATCATCATCATCATATTCAAGAAATACATCACTCGGTGGTGATGCACATGAAAACTACGATCTAGATAAACCAGGTAAGTCAATTGCGTGATTGTACTAATGTATTACTATCCAAGTGAATAACATACGACTAGTTCTTCAAACTTTTTTTTCTATGTACTAGAATGATGGCTCGGAAAACTAAGCTATTCTAGTACTCACTAATTAAACATCGTCTCGGTAGGAAAAGCGATTTGACATCTAGAAAATGTTACTTGTCTGGTGCACATTAGCATACCTGTCGTTTCCTCGTTTTCTACTAATGAATAGACATGACTAGTGCGTACTATCTGTCAAATTAAGGGTACCCCCCCCCCCCTCTTTTTTGACACTTGCTGGTTCTCGAAGATGGTACAACCGATCAAGCTGAAATTTTTAGCACAGATAGAGCACTAAAAATAAAGAGATATGTGTCCGAGGAAAAAAATTTTAAATAACTTTTTATGGGATTTTCCAGAAAATTCTGGTTTTCCAGAGGTTCGCATCCTGACACATTACGACCTCCCTTAAAGTTTGTCTGATTGGGCTGAAATTTTGTTTATAGATGCCTAACACTATTCCCCAGAGGTAAATTGAAGGATTTCCAAAAATCTCACTTTCTTCTTTTTTTATAAGAAAAATACGCCCAGAATTGAGTTTGTGCTTCAGATCTTGACTTTCACGACCCGGTAACTCCGAGTAGGAACGTCAAAAATGAAAACGCTTGATTCTAACTCTGGAGAATACTTCGAAGTATTAGTCGTGAAATTTTCAGCTCGATCGGACAAACTAAAAAGGGGGTTGTAAGCAGTCAAGATCTAGAAAATCGCTGTTTTACAGAACGCTAAATAAAAGAAAAAAATTTACATACGATTACTATGAAAAAAAACATTTTCTCGATCTAATAAACAGGTAAAAGTAAGACATTTTGAGTCGAATAATGTCTCTAGCTGCACATGGCACCTCAGGCTATCATATCTTGGGCTCAGCTCAAAATCGAGTTTTGGGTCAAAAAAGAGGGGGGGGGGGGTACCCTTAAAGTGCTGAAACTCTGTTGTTTACAAGAGAAAAAATTTACTCGATTAAGTTTCACACAATAATTTCGATGGATTTACTTTGTAGAAACATAAATATTTGTGTGAACTATTGATTATTTATTTATATTTCAATGTTTTCAGTACGTATCCGTCGTACTCCTGTTTTGGGAAAGAAATGTTATGAACAAGCATTTGTTTCACATATTGATCATCCATCAGCATTTTTTCTTCAATTACCACATTTTCAACAACAATATGAAGAATTACATGAAGAAATCAAGTAAATTTTGATCTAATAAATTTATATTTGTTTTTTAAATGTTTTAATTTTTATTAGTAAATTCTATTCAAAAACTCCTATTACAAATGCATTATCATCATGGAAACGTGGTGATTATTGTATAGCTAAATATAAAGATAATAAATTTTATCGTGCAAGAATTATTGAAGTTCCACAAAGTAAAATAATTACATACAGTACTGGACAAAAATATAAGAACAACATATTTCTTTATTTTTTCTATAATAACAAG
>CAJNOL010002436.1:0-33779 GCA_905250125.1 Rotaria sordida | reverse complement strand
CACATTTGCACTTTTTCACACAGACACTCACCACACTAGTTCTCTACAAGAATGAAATCGAAGATCTCGGAGCACAACATCTGGCTGATGCATTACAACGTAACACGGTGACTGTCTTTCTCTCTTCTTCTCTCTCTCATATACACATCTGCACTTTTTCACACAGACACTCACCGCACTAGGTCTCTCAGGCAATCAAATCGGAGATCTTGGAGCAGAACATCTGGCTAATGCATTACAACATAATTCGGTGACTCTCTTTCTCTCTTATTCTTTCTCCTACACATATCTGCACTTTTTTACACAGACGCTCACCAAACTAAATCTCACATACAATGGAATCGGAAATCTGGGAGTAGAACATCTGGCTGATGCATTACAACATAACATAGTGACTCCCCTTCTCTCTTTTTCTCCCTCATATACACATCTGCACTTTTTCACACAGACACTCATCACACTAGTTCTCTACATGAATCAAATCGAAGATCTCGGAGCACAACATCTGGCTAATGCATTAAAACATAATTCGGTGACCTTCATTCTCTCTTCATCTCTCTCATATCCATATCTGCACTTTTTCACACAGACACTCATCACACTATTTCTCTCAGGCAATCAAATCGGAGATGTCGGAGCACAACATCTGGCTAATACATTACAATATAACATGGTGACTCTCGTTCTCTCTTCTCTCTCTCTCTCGTATACAAATCTGCAGCTTTTCACACAGACACTCACCACACTAGGTCTCGCATGCAATCAAATCGGAGATCTCGGAGCACAACATCTGGGTAATGCATTACAACACAATTCGGTGACTTTCTTTCTCTCTTCTTCCCTCTCTCATATACACATCTGTACTTTTTCACACAGACACTCATCACACTACATCTCGAAGGGAATCAAATCGGAGATCTTGGAGCACAACACGTGGCTAATGTATTACAACATAATTCGGTGACTCTCTTTCTCTCTTCTTCTCTCTCATATACACATCAGTACTTTTTCACACAGACACTCACCTCACTAAATCTCGCAGGGAATGGAATCGGAGATCTGGGAGCAGAATATCTGGCTGATGCATTACAACATAACACGGTGATCTTCATTCCCTCTTCATCTCTCTCATATCCACATCTGTACTTTTTCACACAGACACTCACTACACTAGATCTTGGAGGCGATGATTTTCAAACCAATCACATCGGAGACAAAGGAGCACAACATCTAGCTGATGCAATACACAACAACACGGTGACTCTCGTTTCCTCTTCTTCTCTCTCATATACCTGTCTGCACTTTTTTACACAGACACTCACCAAACTAGATCTGACAAGCAATGAAATCGGAGATCTGGGAGCACAATATCTGACTGATGCATTAGAACATAACACGGTGACCCTCATTCTCTCTTTATCTCTCTCATATCCACATCTGCACTTTTTCACACAGACACTCGCGACACTATGTGTCTACGAGAATCAAATCAGAGACAAGCTTGGAACTCGTTTGAAGGGATTAATTAAGCGGAATAAAGAACGGACAAAGTCGTCAGCTTCGGTTTCGAAAATGGTGGAATGAAGAACTCTAGTTTCTGGTCGAATATGTGATTTGGCTTTTTTCCTTGTTGTTTTGTTTGTAACGGGTGTCCCAGGAGAAATGGATCTCTCAGTGTTTTCAAGATTTCTCGTCGATTATCCGTGTATATGAAACTCTTTTTATTATCAAAAGATAGCGCTTGAAATTCTCTATAAAATCATATATGTGTAGGCCTAAAAAGTGTCTTAGATATATTTGAAAAAAGATGAAAACTAAAGACATGCAAGCAGCGGTAAGATGTAAATGTGCCACGAATAATAAATGGCTGCACTTTGCATTTCACATTATAATCTCTAAATACGTGTTATTAAAAAAGCAAAATATACCATAAAATGCAGCATGAAAAGCTGTACAATCTACAAACTAAAGTTTAGTTTAATTGTATACTTTTTGTTTTCAGAAAAAAGGAAAACTCTGTGCGATGAATTTTCACCGTTTCGAAAACCAATCGCACGAAATTGGAGTTATTTTGAACTTAAAAATGACGCAAATAAAATAAACGGTTGTTTGTAAAATATAGAGCTATTCGCGCTGCATCTTTTGGGATATTTTGATTTTTTAAAGGAAATATATTAGATGATAAAAAGATAAAATAAGAAAAAGTAATTCTGAGTCGTGTAAAAAAATCATTTTTTCACAATGGCGAAAATTGGTCGTATAGAATTTTGCTTTTTTCTGAAAACAAAAAGTATACAATTAAAATAAACTTTAGTTTGTAGATTGTACAGCTTTTCATGCTGCATCTTATGGTATATTCTGTTTTTTAATAAACGTATTTAGAGATTAAAATATGAAATGCAAAGTACAGCTAGTTAGGTCGATCCAAAAGTAATGAGAGTAACCCCTTAATCCCTTACAGTAAATTGAAGAAAAGTTGCTTTCCGTATGAAACGATAGAGAAAAAAATTCTCTATCTTTCTATGCTATTTGATTATACTTTAGTTCATATTATGATAGGAAAGTTTTCAAAATATTCGTTTTCATAATACGTGTTTTGGTTACGACACTACATAAAGTCATCGATATGGGCTCCTTTCTTAATTTTTTTTCTTTCTTTTGTTTCTTTCTTACTCTTATCATTTCTATTCTCACGCATGTTTCTGTGTCTATTAATATACGTACGTTTTTCCTGTCATAAAAGAAACTTTGTCCAGTAACGTGTTTGTAATAAAGTTTGTGATACAGTTATTCAATAGTCACGTGTCAGTTCACGTGACTGTTCCTTGTCCAGTGTGACATGAACATTCTAGAACTTCCTATTGTACCCTCATCCTTTCGGTCATAACAAGGTGTCCTTGCGCTAATGTTCTGGAATGTTCCACTTCATATATTATATATATCTCTTCTAACAGGTGTATCTCTCAGTTGTTCTATCTTTCACTTCTTAGTCAGTTACTGCATACAGTCAGATTTATTACTTATTTACGTGTGAATAAGCAAGCTCTTCTAAATCCTGATTTCTGCTTGATATCGGACTTGGCTTGAAGGCGTGACAAAGTTGAAGAAACAGAGTCAGGTTTAGTCTTTGAATCGCTGATTTTTGTTTCAAATGAACAAAGAAAATTACGGTTTCTACATCACAGTGCGTACCACACTTAGGATTTCACGAATCATTATTCATAATGAATTAACCACAGCCCTCAGTGATGAAGCTCCATCCTGTGCGACTGTTGCAAGATGAGCTCAATAATTCCGCGAAGGTCGAGACGAGGTCGAAGATGAGGCGCGACCAGGAAGACCAGTGACCGAGACTACTGATGAAAATATCGAACAAATTCGCATCGCTATTGATGATGATCCTTATGTGACAATCAGAGAGCTGCAAGAAAATACTAGTCTGAGCTATGAGACTACTCACAGAATAATCTTAGATCATTTGAAACTCAAAAAGCTTACTGCTTGATATGTACCTAAACACCTGACCGCTTCCCAACGAGCTGAACGAGTTCGAATATGTAAAGAAAATTTAGCAAAATTCGAACAAGGAACATGGTGGGTGTGGGGTGTGGGTGTGAGGGTATGGGTGTGGGTGTGAGTGGGTGTGGGGAGGGTGTGGGTGTGAGTGGGTGTGGGGTGGGTATGGGTGTGGGTATGGGTGTGAGTGTAAGGGTATGGGTGTGGGTGTGAGTAGGTGTGGGTGTGGGTATGGGTGTGGGTGTGGGTGTGGGTGTGAGTGGGTGCGGGTGTAGGTGTGGGTGTTGATTGGATATCATAAAAAGGCACCCACACACAAACTCACACCACTCCACACCCACCCTAGTCTTAATGACAACATACTTCCAGATCAACTCACAAAAACAAAGAGAGATAATGAGAAAGATTACAAAATTCAACAGTAAAGACTTAATACATTTTAATTGAGTGTTTTTTTTATATCGGAATATTTTCAATTAGGGTGTGGGTGTGGATGCGGGTATGAGTGTTATGCCGATATATACGTCACGGCTCACTTCTCTTTCTCTTTCCTCTTCCTCTCTCTATTGTTCTCTGTGTCGTCTCTCTCTCTTTGTTTCTCTATCATATATAAGCTTGTGTTGAATGTGCAATAGACACATTCTGGAGATGTAAAGTAGCTAATAAACATCATTGCCGAGTAGCGGCTAACTACTCCTCTAGTCTGTTATGACATCATCTCTTGCCATTTTATCGTTACAAGTGTTCACTTCTCTTTATCCATACCCACACCCACACCCTGTTTCTCTTCTCTTTGATCCATCCTTCTCTGCCTTTATGTGGTTAGTATTTTCCAAATCAAATCGAATTCACGTTTACTCAAACTTGCAGTTAAAATCAGGGTTGCCAGATCTTCTCAAAAGTCACGAAAGTTTCTGAACTTGAAATATTTTTCCGGTTTGTTGTCGAATTCCAAACGTTTTTAGGTGGTGACTTTACCAGCGAAATTAATTACAAGTATAATCCATTAATATTATAGATCTGTATTCCATTACCTTCTTTTCTTTCTTAATCTTTTGTAGTTTCTGAGTTCTGCAGTCACTGACGAGTGCTTTGTAAATTTTTGTGTTGCTGAACTTAAGAATGAATACTAATTATTTTTTCTGAACGATTTTGTAAACATATTTTAGTTCAAAAACATTTATTGAAGGAATTTTGAACAAAGGAAAACTTGAAAAATAATATGAAATTTATGTTCTATAATCTTTATTATTTTTCGTAAGATTTTTTGATCTGCATGGTTTGTATATATATGATTTGTTTGCGCATATTTTTCGCAAACAGAATTTTGAACTTCGTAAAAGAATTCGGCATTAACAATCGAGGGGCGTGTATTGTAAGTTAAATTGATTGACCATGTTCCGGTCAAATGAACACCCTCACTGAGAAACTAACGAATTTAAAATATGAGCTGCTGTTGGCGTACCCGAACAGAGATATTCAATTTTTAAGTTATGCATTATTTGATGTATAGAAGGATGATAATAACAGGTACTCCAGAAATAATCAGCCTCTCTATATTTTTTAGATTTTTTTTCTATTATCCCTGTAGTTAAGGCTCTTTTTATTATCAAAAGGTAGCACTTGAAATTCTCTGCAAAACTATATATGACTAAGTCCCAAAATAGTTTTTGATATAATTGAAAAACAGATGAAAACTAAAGGTATTAAAAAAAATTGTAAAAAGTAATGGGTGTTCTCTAATAAATCATCATACTTTGCATTGTATATTTTAATCTCTAAATAAGTTTTATTCCAAAAAAAAACAGTATACTACAAGATGAAACGTGAAAAACTCTAAACATTACAGAGACTAAAGCTCATTTCAATTGGACACTTTTTGTTAACAAAAGAAAGTAAAACTCTATGAGACCAGTTTTCACCATTGCTCACACCAATCGCACAGGATTTCGAACTTTTTGAACATAAAATGTACACAAATAAAATAAAACGTTCTTCGTAGATTTTATATTTTTTCATACTGCATCTTATGATATATTTTCTTTGTTTTAAAAGAACTATATGAGGTAATAACAAGAAAAAAAAACAAAAAAGGAATTCTTATATGTAAGAAGAATGATTTGTCATAACAGCAAAAACTGGTCTCATAGACTTTTACTTTCTTTTATTAACATAAAGTATCCAATTGAAATGAGCTTTGGTCTATAGTATTTAGAGCTTTTCACCTTGCATCTTGTAGTATACTGTTTTTTTTTTGAAATAAAACTTATTTAGAGATTAAAATATGCAATGCAAAGTATGATGATTTATTAGAGAACACTCATCACTTTTTACAATTTTTTTTAATATCTTTAGTTTTCATCTTTTTTCAATTATATCAAAAACTATTTTGGGACCTAGTCATATATAGTTTTGCAGAGAATTTCAAGTGCTATCTTTTGATAATAAAAAGAGCCTTGACTACAGGGATAATAGAGGGTGTAGGTGTCATTGAAGAAAAGACCCACACCCACACCCACCCTCCCAAATAAACATTGTCTTTTAATGTTTTTTAAAATTTATTAGACTATAAAGTAAATCTGAAAATAAGTTAGCGTAAAAGTAGTTGGGAACGTTTACAGTTAAAATAAACTTCAAACATGATTTGACAGGTATGATTTTATTCAATATAAAATCATTGTCCTAAATGACAGCGATGAAAAAAAAAAGTTTTAAATTAGCCTCATTTAACATTATACAATTCATTTTTTTTGTTCCATCATGCAAATTTTTATTTATGGTGAAATTTAAAAAATCCTGGTTAAAATTCTATTAAATCGCACTATTTGAATGCTTAATAACATGTTGAAATCGATCAATTAATCTTGTAGTTCAATGAAATAGACAACTGGTAAATCATATATTGTGTGCATAATTGAATCGAACCGTTTTTTATTTAAAACACTCCTTTCGAATAGGCATCATTATGGTATCCTATGGCTAGTCATTTTCTCAAAAAGACTAGACATAACAAACAGAATGAAGGATATTGGTTACATGAGCTGCGACCGACAAATAATTCCGTATTAACAATGTACTAAAACTTTTTGACAAAAAGATTAAACAAAACGTAGCGTCATGACCAATCCTTTTAATCGTTCTTTGCTCGCCTGGCCATCTTCAGGATCTTCTTGACAAAGAAATATCATTAATAAACGGCACTGGAATCTCTGCGTAAGTTCGGAACAATTCTTCTGTTTAGCATGATCGACATCATCCCTAGTAAACATTCAATTTATAAATTAATCTTAATTTCTTCTATAACTACCTCTATAAGAGCAGCTAGTTAAATGATAGCTATCATGTATGGATAAATATCCAAATAAGAAAAACATGAGCAATATGTCAAAAAGATGAAAAAATCAATAAGATAAGACATGTGTCATGGATGCATAAAATAATTTACCATTTTGATTCATTAATAGCTACTACCTTTTGAAAATAGTGTTAATATTTATGGGTTATAATCACTATATCACAATAATATTAACGCATAATAAAAATCTTTTATTGAGCACGAATAAAAGAAAAGAGCAAATAATACTAAAACTAGAAAAGAAAATCAGAGTTTCAATGTAAACTCGACACCAGAGAACTATAGGTCGAAACTTTTTTAATCTCATAAACGGCGAGTCCAGTTTGAGGATGTGCTATCCATTACGGACTTATCCTATATGTCATCTAATGACATCAAATGTTAAAACAATTGAAGAAAAAAGTAGTAATGTATTGTACATCTGTCATATAGAAAAATACAACAATTGAATTTACTGTCCGTTTCAAAACATAGTGCGCGCCACTGTTTTTTAAATAATTCAAGAACGGAATGAGCTAGAAACCTGCAGTTTTCACCAATCGATAGATGAGTCAGGGGGACGTCTTTGTCTCAGATAATGTGTCAGGCGAAATCCTTTTAAAACTACTCATCTTTGAAAGACATGGAAAAGAATGCGTGAAAATGACCTGAATACTCTTCTTATTGCATTCTAATGTTGACCAAATGGAACCATGCATTTACATGCGCAAATAATAGGGAATTTTACCGATTTTTTACTATGTTTTTGCATTTTTATCATAATAGCTAGAGATTTCGATGAAAACGTAAGGAAAAGTAAGGAAGTGCATTGTATCTTAAACTATAGATATCAAGTTCTTCTATCTAAATCAAAGGTCAAAATCAAAATTTCATCTGAATGACAGGTCATTTTCATGCATTCTTTTCCATGTTTTTCAAAGATGAGTAGTTTTAAAAGGATTTCACCTGATACATTATCTGAGACAAAGACGTCCCTCTGTCTCATCTATCGATTGGTGAAAACTGCTGGTCACTAGCTCGTTGCGTTCTTGAGTTATTTAAAAAACAGTGGCGTGCACTATATTTTGAAACGGACAGTAGGACATTTCATTCCAATAGACTTTATTTATTTGTTAGCATACAATTAAAAATATTAAATGGTGATAGACACCTACAATATTTTGTTATAATCATCTATTACTCACCTATTTTCATACAGAAGCATACTTGATAATATTTTGCAAGGTATTTCATTTATAGAATAGTTAATGTCAAGCTATATTGATGAATAACAAGTGACAGAGATATTATCATTACATGTTGATGAATGAGTATTACTAATAAATTATTAAAAAGACATATTATTTTCCACCTACGATGTCATGCTTGTATTTATTTTTCATCGTTTCTGTCTTTGCGCATACATATATTTATACGTGTGCATAGATATTAAACAACACCAATCTCAACATCAAATGCCATTTTTACTTACTGCAGGTGCTGCTGGTTTAGCTGGCTATGCAATTGCTAAACGTAAAGAACGTCGTAAATCAGAAAATGAATTTATACAACATGACAAAAATAAATATCGTCGTAAATCAGAAAATGAATTCATACAATATGATAAAAATAAATATCATCCACCACAATATGGTAATTTACATTATGGTAATGTAGTTCCATATTACCAACCTCCATCTTATTATCATTATCACAGTGGTTTTTACTATAATACAGGACCATATTAATATTTTACGGACGATGGATATATAATAGACGTTAATGTTACTTTTAACAAGACTTTTTAAAACTAATAACATATTTTTCATGTCAAAATTGAACTCAATAAAAAAGAAATTGGATAATTTTATTTTTCTGCTGAATACTTGATAAAATATTCGAAAGAGATAAGTATGATTGGCTGACAATAGATTGATCATAAGAAGTAGAAATAAAAATAAAACAATGAGACAATGTATTCTATATTAATTTTATTTTTGATCTAGGATTGTAATCGAATATCATAGAGATATAATCTTTGATTTATTAGAAAAAAACGACATTTCTAGTATAGAAATATAGTACCAAGCATTCAACTTAAATCTGAATGTTGGTAGTTATCAAGTGCCAAAAAACTGTATGAGAATTATTGTTGAATGTTACCATCTTCAAGAACACAAATTATGAATAAAATGAAAATACTCTGGTTATTCTTCAGGTTATCTTTAAAAAGTCATAAGTACTAATTGTGTTAACTTTTTAGTGTGGAATGCATTTGATAGAGAGTTTGATTGTCTATTCAAACTATTATTTTAATTTAAGTACCAAAACTCCCTATTGTAGAAAAAAAATACGTAGATTTTCTCTTTCGAAACTTATTTCAATTCAGACAAGAAAAATTCATGCAGTATTGAAGTTTTTCTTTGTGCATAACTGATGAATAGAAGATATCAATTTATTTTAATTATTAATTTTAGTCAAAAAAATTTAATTATATATTCGAAGAAAGTCCTCTATTAAACAATATTAACTATTTAAAATAGGATACATAGATTTTCTGTATGATATAAAAAATAGACATGATTGTGATCCTTCTCAGTAAGTTTTCTCTCAAGTTCTGAGCATAATGATACTATTACTTCATAGAGCATTAAAAAAAAGTATATCGATGTGCAAACTTACTCTTCATACTAAGTTTGAAAAAGAAAACACGATACAGATCATAGTTATTATTGAAAAACATCGAAAGTGAAAGACTCCATAGGACTATTTAGTTTACGAAGAGTAGCTTGGCTTTCAACAAATTCAAAAAATAAATGCACAGATATAGTATGTGTCATAAGTTGTGCATCACAATAAAAATTAATTTACATTCAAACAGAAAATAATCTCTTACTGTATGTGTTTATATGAATACTCGTACTAGCGTTTAAAATGACATCTTCTCTTATAATAAGAAGAATTTAAATAACAAAATATGTCATGTTTAATCTAATTAAATCGATCAACGAGCCTTTTTATTTTAATTAAAAGTAATCAACTCATTTGCTATAAAAAGTATTACAAGGATCAATCATTAGATATACTGTGAACGTTTATTCAAGCGTTGTCTCGAGTTTATGATCAATCAGAATCTATGTTGAACGAACAGTTCAAAATAAATTGAAGTACATGAATACATCCTACACTCAAAGACAAAAAGAACTCCTTTTAGAAAGGGAAATTTTTCATTTTACATATTGTTCATAGGTTTCGTAATGATCTGTCTCTGACATAGGGGTGGGAGAGAATTTCGAAAGCAGAATTTTTATAGAATTTTTGTGAAAATATAAAAAATATAAAGGACGACTTTTTTAGTAAAGAAAAACATTTGAAGAGGATTGTCATATGCAAGAGAATCTTCGAGATTATAAACAATTTTCAGTGGAACTTTCCAAGAAATCGAAAACCAATAATTATTCAATTTGGTGAGGTGTGGGTGTGGGTCTCTATCTTGTCTTCATCCACACCCTTGGTAATATAAATGAATGAAACATAACAATCTAAATCTGTGCCCAACCTCCATCGACGAAAAGTTCGATACCTGTGATTTAACTACTATCATCTGAGGCGAGAAAGACCACAGCTGTGGCTACTTCATCAGGTGTGCGAAGACGATTCAGTGCTGCGGCACCTGCACGTTTGGCAAGAAATACTTTCATTTCTTCTTCGCTCAGTCCAGGGCAAGGGTGAGGGTGGGCTGAATAAGAATAAGCAGCGATGATGTGAAAGAATTCTGATCGATGAAACAGAAAGGTTCTATTGGGAAAGATTCCTGTATTTTTGAAGTTCTTGTTTGATTCTTTTTTCTTTCTTGCATATTGTTTAGTGATTCATTTTAGTCTTCGTTGACATTCTCATCGGTCTCAAAATACTTATTTCTTTGTTAGAAAAGAAATCGGTAAGGCGAGAACAGTCATCTGACTAAATGGGACGTTTATGTCTGTTGTTGATACCGTCGGTGACGCGATAAGTAAAACATCTTCTCTTGAATTTTATTTTATTTTTTTCTTCAGTTGACATAATGAGCCATTGAATACTCCATTCATAGGATTGCAGTTTACGAAAAATATTTTATTTTTATATGAAATGAACCAGCGATTGTAAAAAGAAAAATATCAAAATCAGCTTTTTGATACTGTCAATATAACTAATGATGATTGTATGATTTTACATTTCATGCCAAGCCATCGCAATAATGAAATGAGTTTAATTCCAAGTTTGATAAAATTTCAAATTCTTACGCTCTTCTAAATAAACAAATATTAGTATACTTAGTGGAGAAAACATTTAGTCCTCTAAAGTGAATGATAAAGTAGATTTTATTTATATTCTTTTAAATATCTTTAGAGTAGTTATGCTGATTAGTTTGAAGGTTTCATTCTCAATGGATACCATACCATTTGCCTAACTGAATAAAATGATAGCTCGGGAAAAAACTAACTTTAATCGAGAAGTTTAGAAACAATCGAAATTATGATTTTGTATTCTTCAAAAAAGAGAGTTGGATAGAATCTGTTCAGATTCTACGCTCGAATAGATATCAGAAAACCTGAACATCGGCTCCAATATCTGCATTAATTACCTTCTAACTTATCAAGAACTATTCTTAAAAAGTTCGACTATCGGATAAAACATTGGAATGTGAAGATTATCAGAGAACTCGTTTTCTACACCGTATGTTTTTCTGAAGTCCACTACATCCAACAGTATTCAATTCAGCTGTTATTGCCCCGGTGAAAGACAGAGAGTTGTAAACGGCCATGTAATAATCAGTTGCGGCGAAAAACGGCAGCCGTCTACGGTGGTCATTTACTACGATCGCAAACGATGTTTTACGGCGTTTTTATGGCCGTTGTAAACAATGGACGTAAAAAGTCGTCGTTAACAACTACCGTAACAATACGACGACCGTATATACGATTCGAAAAACACCATAAAGAATCGCCGTAAGCGGCGACAGTATGATTACCACTCTAGTTTACGCTTACTGAATATAACAATATATGATACCGTTTACCTTAACTGTTTCCAGTAATTGTCTACTGTAATAAGAAACGATGACTCACGACGATTTACGATTGTCGTCTAAGCTCACGGAAAAGGACCCGATTGAAAATCATATACAGTACTCGTATATCGTTATACGGCGAAAACACACGGTAATAAAGGCTGCCCGTTTACTTTGGTGCTGCGATCTCCTAAAAACCAGAGATTCCTCTTGACTGTCACAAGATGGCTGTTTTCCTAATCTTTCCAATGAAAAAGCCTCTTTGCGATTTTTCAGCAGAACTGGAGACATAAAAACCTAGTGCAAGCGGACAGAAGATCTATTGTTCTCTTTTCGACGACACCTGAAACCCCTACCGTATGAACACTAAAACCAGAGAAAATCAGAGTTTTTGCTGATTTGTTCTGATTTCGAAAAAAATCCTAAACTCCTACGTTGCCATTTCTATGATAAGAAAATACCCAGGATTCTTCTTAATATTCAAAAGTTCTTCCTTTTGAAAGATTTTTTGATGATTAAAAATCTTACTGATGGATCTTTGTGACGATTAAAAATTCTGTATTAAGATTCTATGATAGAAAAGAATCTTTGAGTTGAATTTTGTTGATGCTTTGGTGCGGTATGAGAACGGGACGGGGAAGGTAGGAAGTCTGAGATTTCTTCTTCGAGGAAACTCATATAATGTGTTTTGTTTTCTGTTCAGTATGCGCCGTATACGACCGTAACAGGAAACGATCACAGTAGGAAGTGTCGAACATTTTGGACGTTTACGTGAATAATACGATCGTAGGCGATCGTTTCCATGATTTGTACGGTCGTGAACTTTCCTGAAAACAGTCGTAATATGATGGCCGCACTGTCGTTCACGCCTGCAGTTTCCAATCGTTTGGGATACAGTGAAATATGGCCGTAATACGGAGCATGTCAAAACGATAAAATAACGCACATATGCGGTCGCAAATGCGGCGTTTACAACCGTTTTTGTGATAGTAAATGGTCGCTTATGATCGTGTTGTGTCGTCGTAAATATCGTCCTGAGTCAAGTTTCTTAATAATGTGATTTGGCATATTGTAGAACTGTTAATTGTAATCAGAAGGTGTCTATAGCAGTGATCCGGCAGAGAAAATGTTTCTTGAGCGTATGTTTTGTTATGGAACAGCCTTTACGAAAAAAAAAATCCGTGATTTCAACAGTTTGGTATGTACTATCTGCAGTCTTGTCGTTTCATTGTATAAGCAACCCATCGAGAAATATGCGAAGATAGGCAGAGTGTCATACCTTACTATCATAAGATACTTTTTAACGAAAACTATGTAAAACGTTTGATTCGACCTTCTTTATATAAATTAAATGCTCACCTAGTTCATAACCTCCCTTCATCACACGTTGTATGGATTAAGACTAATCGAGAATGGTTTTCGGAAGAATCCTATGCTTGAGACAATATGAAAATAGTATTAGCAACTCTTGAATACAAGTTTAGTACGTATTCGAATGACAGCAGTTTAGAAACCATGTAAATTTTATGTCAATGTAAAGAAAGTGTCTGACACGTTATCGATCTGATTTTAAAATATTAAGGTAGAAAAAATCTGGTGAATAAATGTCTAGAAATAGTGAAAACAAACGTTTACCTTCACTAACGGGAATTTGCCAATGGTCAGTACCGATTAGGAATGGTGACGCGTTTGGCATTCGTTTGATCTTGTCTAAATGTAATATAGACAGAAATGAACTACCTCCAAGTTCTTGTAATTTGACTGTATAATGTTCCATATCATATTCATTATCATCACGTACTATACTAATAAGACGAAATGTTGCAAGTGGAGCATAGAGAACTTCTTCTTCTTCAGGAAATTGTGAAACAATTGATATATCAGCATTGGAATGTAATTTTTGTGCTTCTTGACCTTCAGTTGAAAGTGTTTGTATTTCGAATAAGACATTGCCACCAACTTGAGCACGTGCACGATTTTTTGATGTCGCTGTAAAACAGACAAAATAAATCTTTTGTCCTTCCAACGAGATAAGTATGGCAATATTTTCTTCTGACATTGATATGCCTCGATAAAGAATACCTGAAAAGTATGGAAGTAATTTTGTATAGAACATTTCAAAATAGTCATAGATAATATAACGTAAACAATGTATATTATTCAAGGAACATTCAGCTAATGCAGTATTGACCAAACGATAAAATGAAATCGGTGATTCAAGAGACCATAAACGAACAAGATATTTGATGAATGTTGTTGAACGAATACAATTACCTGTTCCAAAATATCGACATAGAATAGTAATTTGTTGATCGGTCAAGTTATGACGACGACCGAATATAACTAGCGCTGCCATTTGAACATCAGCTTTTGGCATGTGAATAGGTTCGGGAAAACGTAAATGATGTAATACTTTTGGTATTGAAATGCCATAACCAGAAATATAGCCGATGAATTCAATATGATCATGATCACTAATATCATCCGTTAATATGATATCATGTTTCTCTTGATCCACTGTACCAGAAAACATGTTACCGAATGCTTCGATGTCGACTAGCCAAATAATATGAGCAATAGTCGAACCAAGTATATCTGTTTGAAGAGCAAATTCCTGTAAAAGATATTCATCTTTCGACATAATTAGACATTGTTCATAGTGATATCGTTCTTCCGACCGACATTTTCGACGACATGGTAAATAAGTAAGATAATGATTGTAACGATCAATTTCTTCTTGTTCGTCTGCATCATATATAAAAATACACATAGTTAAACAAACTACAGTTTGAAGTCGTGCTATTTCTTGCATGTCAAAAAATTCATCAGCTATAGTGTTCGCTAAAATAATTTGAGCGTGATTAAATTCATAATTACGCATAAGATAAAATACTGCAGAATCAACATCTTCGAATGAATGAAAATCAACATGTTCACATGTACAAAGTCTTGTATAAGTTGCATTATCATCTTTCTTTTGCTGAAGATCAGGATCAATCCAGACAATTAGTTTACGAACCACAACGCCAGAGTTAACTTCACAATTATGCTTCCATTTTGCCATTGCTTCATCTAAATATCGATTTAAATGTTTTAGTTTAGTACACAATGTTTAGTAGAATTCAGTAATGAACATTTAGAGGAAGATGAAGAATCGAAAAAGATTTTGCTTTATGTTGTGTAGAACTGATAGATATTATCGAACTATTTGCATTCTAAGTCAAAGTAAAACTCAATTGTATATGTCAAAGCTCGTCAAGAGAAAAGATGTTGTTCTCGAATTTTCGAAGTAATACAATATTTTAGAACTTACGTATCAACTATAAAAATTGAAGAAGTTGTGAATATGCTATAAATATATAACAGTCAAAGTATGTGTCTTCTACATCTCAGTTCCTCATAGTGCTACAATAACAAGTCCTTTGCTCCTGATTAAGTGTTATATAAAAGAAAAAGTATATTGAATAATTTACATAATATTAAAATCTCAGATTATTTAAGCTTTGTCTTACTTCTCTGTGAGACACTAGAAAAAACTCTTGAGTAAATAATTCTGCTTTAAACCATGAAAGAATTTTCAGAGTTTAGCGAAAGATTTTCATTGGTTTTTCATTAATGTATATCCTCTCTGCCAGAAAAATCTTTTATTTCTCTATGAATCGAATCAAAATTCATTTCTCTTATCGTAACTTGTAAGTACTCATGAACAATTCTTCTAGACAAAAAATTGTCCCACTGGATAAAGTTTTACATTATATAAGCGAAACTGTTCAATTTTTTATTTGATTCAATATTATATACGAATATGAAACGAACCATATTGAGTCTAACTGATTGGTTCAATTATAATAGATATGTTCTGTTTTACATTATGCTTAACTTCCTTCTTCTCATAGTTTTTTATCAGAACGTATTGTTCGGCAAAATCTTCTATTTCTTTTACAGTCTCAATGTTGATTTATTACGATAATATCCTACTTACCCCATCGATGATTTTCTTCATCAACTTTCTCTCGTAGTAATGGCTTAGTTATTAGACGCATATATGACACACTACGGGCAATATCATTTAATTGCAATGAATCGTGTTCTGTTGGAGTTTTGACTTGTATTTGCATTTGAGAGCCAAATACGTTTTTGAAACAATAAGCTTGACATTGATGAATAAGTTGCTCTTGTAAAGGCCATTGTTTTCGATAGATAGAAAGACACATCTCAAACCATCGATTTGCTTGAGAATGATCATTTATTTTAATAAAATGCAGAGCTAAACGTCTGCCAATATCGGCAATAATTTTGTTCAATTCATCATTAGCATCATCACTTAGAATTTCTTGATACATGAGAGTAAGTCTAGTTTCCAATTTTTCGGCTACCGATGTCAGATTCAATAACTCACTAAGACGATGCAAACTAGCAAGTATCATTGGATGATTCATTGGTTGATTTCGATCACTAATTGAACAAGAAAATAAATAAGATTTTAATGCCATATCAATAAGATCCTTTGCTCGATACTTGTCTCCAATTTCAATCGCGCAACCACCAATCAAAACTGGATGTTGACAAAGATAATTCTTTATTTCATATTCTTGTATTATTTGAGTAAATGATGTATTTGCTAGTTCGAGCTTGATATTACAAAGACTTGATATGCTTTGAGCTAGATTGAGTAGTGTTATAGATAAGTTTTGTGGTGAATCACATAGAATCGATAAAGTTTCTCGACAAAGATCTGTCGCTTCGTTTTGTCTATTTTGTTGTATTAAGACTAATACAAGATCAAGTCGAATACGACCAATAAAAGAATCTTCTATGGATATTTGACTTCTCTTATGTAAATCACATGCATTCAAAAGAAATTTTTCAGCATCAAGTAATTTATTGCAACGTAGAGCTATTCGACCTAATGTTGCTAATTTATGAATTTCGATTTCTCTATTATCGGAAGCATGATAATCATAATAAAGGAAATAATTCATCGCCGATCGAATACAATTCATATCGACAAGTAATAAACCAAAAAGAATATTTCGATTGATATATTCACCAACTTGAGATTTCAGATAAATATAAGTTTTCATAAACTGTTCAGTTATATCATCATTTGTGATCGTTTCAAGATGAATATGATAGATATCGAGAATTGAATCAAACTCCACATTCAAAATTCGAAAAACAACACCAATATTGAAGAGAATATTTTCATCGGAAAGATTTAATATTGGAATATTAATAGTATTAATTTCAAATAAAACTTTTCCAAGAAGATTTTGACTTGATTGTTTCTGTTTTTGAAGATGTGTAATAATTTTATCTCGATTTGTATGTCCAATGAGAAAACCAATTGGTGTTAAAAGAACATCTTGATGTTTATATAAAAATGCAATACGTTTTTTACTTATAATTGTACCAACAAAGACACAACATCGTTCATTTGATGTATAAGAAAATGTAATTTTTCTCATTAAATCAATAATAATCGAACGAGCCACATAAATAATATCCATATTGCCTTGTTTAAAAGCATTTTGTAGAATTCTTTGAATTAAAGTTGACTTTTTTGAATTATACCAAATATCTGGTGCTTGATTATTGTACATCATTTCAAAATAATCTATTTCATTAAGTGCGCCAACATTCTTCGAATACCAACATCGAGCTGCTGACACAAAATCATAATGATTACCAGCAGGAATTGTTGAAAGAATTTCACCTAGAAATAAAAGCCAAAGAAAATGACTTGATGAATTAGTTAAATCACATGCAGATTGTGTTTGTTTTGTTTCATAGAAAGCAAATTCAACATTGTATATAGTTGTAAATTCAATATCTGCGGCAAATGAAGTTATACAAGATTGTATATCGGATGAAACAAATGAAACCATTGGAATTTCTTTTGTTGAATTATATACATAAACAGATAATAATAAGTGTGGAGAACGAAATAGTTGATCAATTATAGAATAAAGAGCAACAAAATCAATAAGAACAACAATATATTCCGACTGTCTACATAAAATAAAATTAAGAGCTGCATTAAGACTTTTGATACTGTCAAAATATTTTATATGATATCTGATTAAGTTTAGTTGTCGTCGAATTCTAAGTAGATCATTACTTTTCATTGTCTTATCATCATACATCCACACAATAGTCACATCTTCTCTATTACGTTCTGCTATATGTTGTCGATTTAGTTTTATGATTCTTTCTTGAATTTGCTTCTTAGTTGAAGATAATTTTTTTTCTTCATAATCCTGCAGAATAATTGGTATAAGAACTGTTTTAACATCATCTGTCTTTTTCCAATTATCTAATGACCAATCATAAATGACAACTTGTTCGATGGGAACATCAGTAGTTATGATCTAAATTTAATGAAAGATTTGTATTTTTTTTTCTATTATAACTACTGCTAAAAAATAGATTGAATATAACTGTAGCAGAATTGAAAATCTGTCACAAACAAAGTCATTTTACCAAAAGACGAATTATTTTTGAAAAGAATTTTTACTTCATTTGATAGAATCTTTTGGAAATATAGAATGCAAGTCTAAAAGGAATTGCGCGTATGAGCCTTTCATCTTGAGTTTTATCTATTTGAGTGACTTTTTTTCAGTCAAAATCGATTTTTGAATCTAAACATTGCACTCGTGAAATTTTTTATCGTTCTCATTCATTGTCAAAACATCGAATTTTCTAGTGTCTTCTATTCTACAGTACACATACACATACAGAAACAAAATTTACTTTCAACATCATAGAGAGTTTCCAATTTTGGTCTATCTGGATGGCAAGAACTACATTGAAAGATTTTTTGAGAAGAATTATAAAATTTTCTTCAAACAAAAATCCACATAATCAATTATGATTCAAGAAGAAATATCATTGAGTTAGAATTATTTTAGGTATTCATTATTCTCAACAGAGACAATTGAATAAAGTAAAACTCGTCTCAAAAGTGATTAACTACTTGATGAAATCTACGTGTTAGTTCAAATGAAAAGAAATTGATTATTTTACATCATAATTAATGTAAAATCATAGTTTAAGTAAATAATACACAGCCAGTCATAAATCAAGCTACGATTATTCTGTACATAGAAAATTATTTCAGAAGCCCATATGGTGTAAAAACAATCTTCTTATTATTGTTTCTGCCTTTATTCATATTGGTGAATTTAAAAAAGTCGATTTTATTGTTTTCTAAATCGATAATTTTATTTTCAAAAGATGAAAAATACAATTTTTCTTGTCGCCACTCAGGAATGGCAAATCGAGTGAGTAAATTCACTTGGATACAAAGAAATATATTTCATCAATTGATCTATCGAGAAGACCGATATTCTCTTTTAATAATTGTTTCATTAGTAACTCTTCTAGATCCTTCATTGAAATAAAAATATTAGTGAAAACTATGGAGATTTTCAATATAGTAGAAAATATATTAATATTCTGTAATGTATCAAATGACGTTAGTGATTAATCAATCATGATCTTTTAGAAGTTGGTTTTTGTTGATTTTTAATAACTGAAACTGCGGTTTCAATTTCGTAAAATAATTAAAACTTTCATATTCTATTAGGTAATCTTATCAATGATGATAGTCACTTCAACTCAAGAACAATCGCATATGATAGTATTCTTACTTGTCTTGTTAATGAATCAATACTGGTATACGTCTCTTGTTTCGGTATTACCATAATAGAATAAAAAATATCGATTGCTATTTGACGAATTGTTGCATCAAATGACTCAAAGTTTGTAGCACATTGTCGAAGTAAAGACAATGATTGTGAATTGTTTAATTCTTGCTTTGTTTGAAATTCATATCGTAATAATAATGCTTGAAATTAAATTTTCACATATTTAGTTTTTAATAATAAATAAAAGTAATTTTTTACTTACATTTTAAATAACAAAGAATTCTATTAACTTGTATGGATTGATTTCTATTTAATGTTTTTAAAAGAGAATTCATTAGAATGAATACTAAATTTTCAATATCATCTTCATCATATGAATTAAATTTTATTAATAAACAACAAGCATAAAATACAGCATTATCATCTTGTTCTGAACAGAGAGAAACATCACAAGTTAATTCATGAAGAAAAGGAATAATAATTTGAAATGCATTCGATTGTGATGAAAATTCATAATTTGAAAATATAAATAAATGTTTAATTATTATATCGATTAAATGATAATTTTGTGAATCTTTTGATAGAAGAAGAATAGAAGCAAATTGATTGAGTAAGGTCGTATATAAATTCAATTCTTCCTCATTAATATTTAGATCATTTAATCGAATAGAAAATATTGTTATAAAATAATCAATAATAGTTATTTTATATGGTGTCCACCAATCAACAGACAATTGACTTGTTTTTTTAAACCATTGAACAAATGATTGAAGTTGTGATCGACTTATAATCGTTTGCCAATGATGTCCATATGATGTTTTCAAATTTGCCATATAATGTAAACAATTTTTCAGTATCATTCGTTGTTCAGAAGTGATACTTGCACTCGCTATATCTTTATTAAAATGAATTGATGTAATATATTGTACAATAGAATTTATTAATTGTTCATGAATAGGATTATATGCTATATTGTCAATATCTTTATCATGTAGTCGATGAAATGCTGCAATCATTGAATCGACAATTGACATAAAGAAAGAATTTTCTATGTGACCATTTGTTATATCATTAAGACAATCACAAAGTTCATCAATAAATGATTTTTTCAAGAAGAAATTTTTGAACATATGAATATTTGTATTTGTAATACCAATTGATAATTGACATAAAAAAGTATTTAATTCTGATAAAGATTTTAATTGATTAGTATCGTTTGAAATATGAATTAATTGTCGACCTTCTTTGAGAAGTAAACGATAATATACGAAAAGTTTAGAAAATACATTATGAGAAAGAATAGTTGTAGCACATAAAAGTGATCCAGGATAAGAATTTAAAGTATTTACAATAGTTACTATTGTTTTCTTAACGTTCGTATCAAGACTAACAGGTAGATTAAATGAATTTAAAACACTTAGTAGATTATTAATTGATTCAGTAGAAACTGGATTTTGTCTTATCATATTTTCCTCATTGAATATCAGTACAACGAAAGTTCATTTCGTTTATTAGAAATTTCAATCCACAATAATATCTACAAGAAGAAGAAAATGCGATAGTTATTTTTATTTCATTTTGAACATCGTTTTTTCACATGAATTTATTTTTCATCAAGTTTATCACGATTCTATATAATTTCAATAAATCTCAGCACAATCAGTAATATTTTTAAGCAATAACGTAAGTCGATTGTAAGATAAAATTAATTGTAAAAAGCTTTTTGATTTTCAATAAACTACCAGATGTTTCAAAACATTTGCACACTTTTTATTTTGCATATATTACAGCATGAATAAATGATAAAATCCTAATTATTTTCTACGGGGGATGCGCTATGAAAAAGTCTACAAAAAAATGCTTGACCGAATTCCAATTAACATATTCTGATGATTTTCCCTAGAGCCAAAATGAAACACTACATTTTAGAGCTATTTCCCATCATATTAACATTAGTTCGTGTCACGTTCGGCATTTTTTCATAGAAACTTTGGATGTTTTTGAACTAGAACATGTTCATGCAGTTTCATATCAGTTAGAAAACGCACCTGAAAAAGAAACTTCTACTTGATATTAGACGATATTCAGTAAAGTATTACTAGACACTCTCAATTGAAGATATGCGATGACATATCCGATTACACGTGATCTCTATGTTCGGATACATATTTCAATACAGCAAATCACTCTTCACTTTAACTTGAAAATATATATGAGTATGACATGACAGAATAATTCAATTATTTTCATTGAATTCAAAACTAATTTTGAGATATTTTTATGACTTTTTTTAGAACATTCTACTATAACTTATTGTGTTGTAGATATGAGTGATTTCATTTTCTGATATAATTTTTTAAATTGCAAAAATAGTCTATTTAATTTCAACCTAATCATCTTGATGAAAAATAAACAACGACCAATTTATACATCTCTTTGCTTCTATCTGTAGTTTTTGTTAGAGATGCTTGTGGCCGTGTTTACAGTTATACATAGAGTATTTTAAACTTATATATGATTGTTTTTGCGGGAACAAACAATGACGATCAATGTAAAAATAGTTAAAAGTTTAACGACATTAGAGAAAAAAGATGTTACAAATTTGATCATGGAAACACATTAAAAAGTTGTTTTTAATGAAGTTTCATGAATTATTTGGCATTAAACTGCTTTTAACGACAGAACACGTATGAAATTTTGTTAAAAATCATTGTTTAACGCGTTTTCATGATCAAAATTGTAACATTTTTTTATCATTAACATCTTTCAATTTTTAACTATTTTTACAGGGAGACAACTAGAAAAAAATGAATTAAAAATAAGCAATTTTACAAAAATAAAATATTGTTGTGACATCTAAAACGAAATATTTTATTCTACATAGAGACTTTCTTCCGTTTAGAAATAAAACAATACTATGCAAGTTGATGTAACCAATATTACAAAGATACAATTAATTACCAATTATACTTATTTATATTTTACATCACAATTAGACATGTAAATCCGTTTTTAGAATAGTACAACACGTCTATAGGTGACTCACTCTTTTACGTACCTGCAGACAACAGTTAACTTGGGAAAAAAACTGATTATTATTATTTCAGTCGGTAGTGTCGTACATCGAAGAATAATTTTTTCTTCTTTTTTTTTCGATACAACCCGTTTCATCAGAACTAAAAAATAAAAAGAAAGAAAAGAAAATTGTCATGAAAGTTTTGCGCACACTTCTCAGACCATAAAACATGCTCTAAGAACAGACATATAAAAATAATTGTCTAGTATTGTAAACAATTTTGTTGTGTTATTTTTTCAGTGGCTAATACAAAAAAAATGAGTCGATGCTAATATATTGTTGTAATTACAAGCGAATAATCAATAGATCAATCACGAATTGCTTAATCTAGTTTCTATTGTCAATTTTATTTTCAAGATTTTTCTAACAAAATAAAAATATTGACAAGAACAATGAAATAAAATAAAAGCAACAGTTCACAAGTAATTTAATGGTATATTTATCAAAAATAATAAAAATATGCACGTTCATGACAATCAGACAAGTCAATATGTTAATATTTTGATCAAAATTATTTATCTATTCGAATTACAAATAAAATATCAATATTTGAAAATTCGTTGTTTGAGATAGTGTAGAAGATCATGATTGTATAAGAATAAATCTACTATATTAATAAGTAGACTTAATGAAGGAAAAAGTTGTAACAAATAAATTAAATGAGATTCTTCCCCATTCAGATTAGTTACTGAAAGAAGACAAAAAGGACCCCATCCGATCATAAATACAATAAAAATAAAGAGCATGTGTTTCAATAAATGAATATCTCGAGTATTAAGACATTTGGATCTAGGAATAGACGACGTCGTTGATATTTCACTCATACGTTGAGTCGATGATTTCACTTGAAGAAAGATGAATAAATTAAAAAATCCATTTAAAATCGAAGGTAATATAACTATAATGAATAATCTGTATACTCGAAGCCAAAATGGTTTTATATTCATATCAAGACATGTCTACAATATAATCAAATAAAATTTTGATTTATTTTGTTTTTTTATTTTATATCTTACCGTAGAAATGATTCCGGATGAAAAAGTAAAATAAGGTAAAGGTAAAATTATAGCTACTATCCATTGTATAACCGATGAGATGAAACACCATGCATGTTTTTTGAATAATTCCTTATTTGGATAGATAACCAAGAAAAAACGATTTATACTAATCATTGTTAATGCATATATCATTAAACAATTAACCATCGTGTGAAAATATAGAGCGATAGCACGTGATGAAGTAAATTTTATCAAAACAGTTGGATAAAACCCACATAACACGAAAAATATAATCCAATGTAGGGCACCAAAGAAAACGATCAAACAAACATTACATGTTAATGTATTAGTTACTGTATGAAAACGTCGAATGAAAATAATCGGTAATATATAAATCCATGTTAAGATAATGATAATCACTAGAATGATGATTTGGAGTATGATTATAATACGACCTTCGTCAGACATCTTCTCTTCGATAAAATGAATGTATACACGCAACTAATCACCAAGAAAAAGAAAATTATCTAATTGTTGATGCAAGATACTTATCATCAAGTGGAAATAATACCTCGTATCATATCAATCTATAAAATAACCTAGAATTAGTTGTTATCAGAAGAATAATAAATGTTTTTTATGAATATCTAAAGAAATTCTTTTCTATAATTGAGTACGTTCTTGATGGCGTTTTTCTTCTTTTTTTATTTCATAATTCCTTTCAAATTTTCAAAAGAAAGAGACGTTTTTTGACTATTGGTTTTTTTTTGCAATTTACACAAACTATTGTAAGACAACAGCTATAATAGAAAGAATCAAGATGAAACTATTAAAATAGATTTTTTCCAAGTTAGAACGCTGGTTTACGCTGCTCTTTGTAACATTTTACAGCTTCATTCAATGATTGTTTGAATATCAAGTGCACATTGAACGATAGTCCTAATATCCAATCGGTATGATTGCCATTGATCTTAGTTGAATCATACGTCTCTACCTTTGACTTTACATGTAAATGCCACTACTCTACCAGATAGAATATCGAATTTATTGAATATTATATAAGGTACAAGTAGATTGACTATATCATAATGTAAAATATTATAAAACACTGGATTCTGATAGAGCACACAAGTATTTTCGATTCGAGTTTTATTCTAACCACTAGAATCTCACGAAGTTGTCTCGTCAGCGATAGATATGCCTGTGCTTTGACTAGACTTCGTATCCAGATATATGTATATTCTTAATATACCAAAAAAATTTCATGATCTCGAATAATCAATCTTCCACCTTAGCTTTAATCTTACCCACCTTCTCAGCAAGATTTCCTCTCATCATCTTACAATGGAATCTTTTGTACTGTTTATCAAGAATCTGTCACCCTTAAAATAAATCATTTTTATATTACGATTTTGTAGCTTGACACCTCGCATGCACATATATATATATATATATATCGTTTTTCCCAAATGGATTTCTATTTACGGAGATTAATTCATATGTATATGATCAGATCATAAGGACAGATTTGGATATCTGAGATGCAATTTTTCTCTCTATCATGAAGAAAGGATTGAAAATTCTAATTCAACATTTCGCATCAGTTCTATTGACCTTCTGATTCTACATAACTCGTCTTTTTTTTTCAAAGTTTCTCGAGTTCGAATAGAAATCGAAATATGGTCATCCAATGCATATGCATAGTGTGTATACAAAAACATAAGATGACATTATCTTAACAATAAAAAATAATATGCTACTTAGAAATACATCAAAAACTCTCTTATGTAATGAGCTTTCTATTGATGATATCATAAATTGAAAATATTTTCTGCAAAGTACTACTTGGTACTAAAATGTTTTCTAATAATACAATATCAAATATACATGTAGGTTGAAATACTCATGTAAAAAGCTTTCGATATCATTTCTAAGAAGAAGAAGAAGAATTCTGTTTCAGAGATGCAATCGGTATGCCGATTTTGTTGCGTTCTGTTATATAAAACAGACCAGTAGATCGGACATCATATTATTCGATAGTCTGTTTAGTTTGACAGAATGCAAGAAAAACGATATGTCGGTTGTATTGGTATTCTGTTGAGTTCAGAGATAGTAGGTGATTCAAACACAGAAGTTCGTTTTCTCGTAGAGAAGAGTCCAACAAAAACAAATTGTCTGCTTGCTTACTTTTGGGTTCACTCTTCACTTATTGGTCGTAGAACCATGCGAGAGAAAAATGGTGAACGAAGGCGCAGGGAAAAAAGGACTCATTTTCAGAAAGACTTGACCAACGGTAATCAACAGTGGGGATTCAGATTCGAGGTCTGTTTTTATTATTCAATTAATATTTGCCATAAAATTTGATCAAATGAAATCAAAGATGAAGAATCCAAAACCAAGGTCGCTTTTATTGTTATTAGCTAACTATTAATTTTTTATTTTATTAATTAATCCTTTCAAAAACTTGACAAAAAAATACAGCACATTTACGAGAAAGAGCTAAACGAGTTCGTAAACAAGCGTTACTTGTAACATGGAAGTTATTATATTTGGAAGGACTTTAATGAATTTCAGTCATACACAGAAATGTCGACTTTTCTTTCAATCTTACCATTTCGTTAGACAATTGTATGATATCTTATAAGAAGTTCCCTGACGTAACTGTTAGATCCGTAATATGTTGTTGTATATAAGAAGCTTATTCCAAAAATAAGAGTATCCCACACTCTCTTACTACAGAAATGTAGAGAAGACATATACATATATCTTAGTTAATGAAATATACCAAAGATAGATATGATACAGTTGGAATATGTCTTAACGAAGACATGAAAGAAAGAAAGAAAGAAAAAGCCAAGAGAAAACAATATGAAAAATATTTTTACAGAAAGAAGGAGAACGAAAGAAATAGATATAATGGACAAAGTATATATATATATCTATATAAGGTAGAAATAATGCAAAAAACCGAATAAATTCTTTTTAACGATATTTTTACATAGTTCGATAGAGTTCGTCGAACTCTACAAAAATGTCTATTTTAAAATGTTTTTAAATCCTTTTTTTAGGATAGAATTTCCAAAAAAAACTATTTAAAAAAATCGCATTTGTATAGATTTCAAAATGTTTGCATATGACATTCTCAGACAATTGTTGAGCTTAAGAAGGCATCTTCCTCAAAATACTGGTTGCACCATGCCAAAAATGCATCAACTCTCGCTAGGATCATCCTTTATTCTACAATTTTATGTCATTTTATTCGTCATATGGCGAAGGAAAAAGTTACGTGGGGTGTGGGTCCCTATCGTGTCTTCACCCACACCCACACCCTAATTTTCCAGTAATTATTGAAAATTTCTTCTAAAATAGGCTGGAAATATCTTTTCATACTTCACGGTTTACCTAAGTTGCGTGAATAAGTCATTCTGATGAAGTGGTAATTATTGTCATGTCTCTGATATTCGTTGCTTTCAGTCAGTGACAGAAGTTTAAATAAATTTGTTTCTTACAATTTATGTTACACATTTGTTGTTTCAACTTTTCTTTCACATGGAGAGATCCTAAGCTGATTCAAGTGGTGGTGATATAGCCCCTGTTGCAAAAGTCTTGGCACAATATGTTTGTTCGTTTTTCCGTCACTTAAATCATTGAGAGCAAATCTTTGATGGAGACCAAAAATGATATTTGTACAGAATATTTTATCTAGTCCATTTTTGTATTTTGATTAAAACTGCCTCAATTCAAATTTTAGGAAAGTGTTTTTATACACTAGTTTGTAGAACAATGCTTGCTTCACAAAATGTCCAATTTGCTTTGCTTTTAAATATAACATTGGAAATCATCAGAATCTGTTGCATTTTAAATACTGAAAATCGCAAAAAACAATTATTTTGAAAAATATCATCTCATATGGAGAGTAGCATTTCGAAAAATATTTCTAGCGTTTGATTCTTTTGAGTTCTAGCTTATTACAACCTATGATTTTGTAGAACATTAAATTCTCTACAACAATAAGAAATAAAAATTGTCCCCCAAATATCCATTAGAGAAATTACGAATGAGAGGGAGGAAAAGCTTATTTATGTGGTACAAACGACATTTTCTATTGATTTAAGTATTTGCTTACAACTAACTAGCAGTGAGTCAGAGGAAAATTCTAAAGATATATTTAGAAAGAGCATCAAATTTTGGTTCTAATCGACAACTTCCGATCTCCTTTTATTATATTTCAATACCCGAAAAATCACCAGACATTTACCAAGACTTTTGAAACTGTTATTTTGTACAAACATTATTTTTGGTCTCCATTAAAGATTTCCTCTCAATAATTCAACTTCAAGTTAAAAAAAAACTTCTGAATACACATTTAGAGAGAGCACTAAATTCTGATTTTAACTGACTACTTTTCATCTTCTCGAGCTACTTCTAAGTGGCGGAAAAATGAACAAACGTTTTGTACCAAGACTTTTGCAACAAGGGTTAAATGTTTATTTCATTTTTCTGCACTAGTACAGTTAACAAAAATAGTCTACATTCTTTTACTAAAGAACATTTCACAAAACGAGTATCTTACTCATGAACTAAGCCATACAAAATACAATTAATCTACACTTCATAGTAGGAATATTTTTTACAGGATAAAAGAACTCACTCATAAAATGCTTCTATTTCATAGGATCAAGTAGACAAAAAAATTAAGTTTTGAGTTTTTTTGCATGTCCTTCAAGATCAGCTGTTTGTATTGAATTTCAGTTATTGAACGTGTAATTTATTCATCTCTTTCTGAGTCAAATTTTTGATTAGTGTAATTATGATCGATATTTAATGACAGCAAATAAGAATTTGAATTTAGATCATAATCCATAAGAGACATTCTATAGTTATTCAATTATGAAAACAATCAGATAGTTGACTGTTAGTGAAAAGAGAAGAATGTAAATGACAAATAATTGAACTTGATTATAATAGACATTATTTTTCACATGTCATATGCATACGTCTAGTAATTACATTTTATACTATTAAAGTGCAAACTGCCTTGAAAGTCAGAAAGAACAAAACAATACTTTTGAAACGAAGATTAGAAATACACATATAGAAACAAAAAGTATAAATATGATAGTAAAACTAAAAAGTCAACTATTAGAAGAGGGATTTCTAATCTGTCTTTTGCATCATTAATTCAAGGAGGGTCTTCTGATGTATCGATGGCTTTACAGATGTTGTTCAATCTTAGTTACTGTGAGTTATTAGATAGAACTTTTTGAAACCAATCTTTATTGGTTCTTCATATTAGCACATATGAAACATTATGAACTGAAATAGAAATTGTTACTATTAGAAACTTCAAAGCTTATATGAGTTTTATATTGTATGTCTTTGTAGAATTGAAGTAATGAACTGTTGCTCGAAAGAACTGATTGCTTAATTGATATTTTAAGTGCATCGATTTTTTTTACTGGTTAAGTCAACAATTTCAATCAGTTCCAAGTATGATTCAAGCATTAATAATCACCAACTGTTTAGGTAGACCAAGATTTTTCCGTTTACATCAACACTGTCAGAAAATAGGATTTTAAGGCATTGTCTTTTTATATTTCATTATATGATTATAAATTCCATAACTGTTGTTTTTTAGTGAGTGATCTCATTTGTGCATTGCATTCTATTTAGAAAAAGTTTGCAAAAAAAAATGAAGCTTTATCATTGACAATGAATTCATTAGTAGTACCATAGGGAGCAGATATGTTTCTGAAGAATGACTATCAACACTTCACATTGACAGCAGAAAAAAATATAATTTCTTCTTGAGAAGTCAGATCATCTTTGCACCATGAAAGAGTCAAATGAAGTGTTGGAAAACTATTTTACGGAATAAAGGTGATGACAACTACATTTCCTTTATCCAAGTAAAGTCATAAAGAAAAATTTATGACAAACATTCATTTTATTCAAAATCAACGAGTAAAATAAGATGCCACTCGACACACCATTGACTCGGTCTATCTTTTTTGGAATTCTATTGACTTTGATGATTCCTTCAGTCATTTTTTCTTTTTTCATCTTGTATCATTTTGCTCGATCTCGAGAACTTCTTAGACGACTTAACAATCATGTTATTCTTGCTTTACTATCCATCAATTTGATCCAGGTGAGTCATGAACAGTTGATATTAAAGAAAATATTGTTTCTCTTTTTTTTTTTGAAGATGACCACAGAAATGCCGTTGGCGTTGATTGTATTACATACAGGATATGTGGCTGTACAATCACGCCTGTTTTGTCTCTTTTGGCCTATGTACAACTATACACTGGTCGTCATCGGTCTCATGTTCATGGCTTTTGGATGTATCGAGCGATACTTTCTTGTCTTCTATCGAATCTTTTTCAAAAAACATCTCATTTTACTTCACTATGGGCCATTGATCTTCTTGTTGATCTATCCACCTCTGTTGTACTTCGGACTGATCGTCGTTTATCCATGTGAAACCAACTTCAGTTACACACAACATGTCTGTGGTGGTGCGTGTTATCAATACGAGGTACGTTTCATCAAACGCATCAAAAGTGCTTGGAAAGATTCTTAAAGATATTTCTGATTTGTTCTCGGAGGGCACTCCGAAGATCTCATGAATGTAGTGTAATTTCGACTGTCAAAAAAAAAAAAAATCATCGCTCCCTATAATTTCATGACAAACGAGGGAAGTATGTCGAGTCCAGGATAACTTCTTAACATATAGACCACTTCTTTCATCGGTATAAGCCTGCTTTTTCTACATAGTGTGCTGATGCTAGACATTGAAGAGTTGTCATGATCCCCATGCGCGCTGACGTTGTACGAATCCAACTTCTGTTCTGAATAAACAAAAAAGAAATGTTACAATCTGATTATTTATTTATTTTTTTGATAGTTTGTTCTAGGCTTATATGATTGGATTTTCAACGTCTGTGGTCCTGTTGTTGTCGGTGCTATTGCAACAATGGCACTCATTGTTCGAGTCATTCTCCAAAAACGTCGAGCGGGTCAGCGAGAGATCTGGCGACGCAATCGTAAAATGACTGTTCAGCTAACATCCATCTCTATCATGTACATCATTGTTTGGATACCTAGCGTTGTGTGCTTTGTAGTTCCACTGATTGTTTCAAACCCGCGTGCCTTTGAGCTAGCTATTCATGTTTTCAACTACACCCAGTACATGTCTTATCTTCTGTGTCCATTCATGTGTCTTATCGGACTGCCTGAAGTGCGCAACTCTTTCAAACAAGTATTTACTCGACCGAATACTGTGGAACCACTGGCTCAAAATCCTTCAGCATTTGTCACAACGTCACCAAAGCGTTAATAGAAGCAAATGTATGACATTTCATCCTTCTAATTTGTGCTGAAAAGAACACATTTCCATTTTATTAATAAAAACAAAAAAAAAAAGTTCCATAAAAGAATCCTTGAATCTTTCTTTTCTTGAACACTCTAGAAACAAATGTTCATGGGAAATGTAATGATGATCATTCGACGTTCTAGTGCGACAATTCAATTGAAGAGATCCCTCTGAATGAAAATGAATCAATCGAGTGCGGATGAAGAGAAGACCCACATACACCCCAACTTCATCCTCATGTCCTCAAGATGAAAACCGTTCACTGTAATCAATCAATATAATTTGTTAATTGATTCTAATTCGATTGGTCTATTTGCATTTTAATAAAAGAACACTATTCTCAAATATTAAAAATGAATTGAATATTTTGTTTTTTTAAATATAAAAAATGAAGAAATCTTGAATTGATTCTCTTCAAAAATAATTAATTGAAATATTTTCTCTCTTGTTAATACAATAAAATCAAAATTAAAGTTACAGTGCGAGTCAAAAGTCTAGTGTCACTTTTTTGTTTTGAGTCGTGTATTAATACTACACAGCATTAATTATAATTTGTCTATATGCCTTTATAGAAGAGGTCGAGTACTATCTATATATATATAGCGTAGTACGAAAAGTCCTTCAATATAAAATACAATAACAACAAACAAATTCTAATGCTAAGAAAAAAAATGGCATAAAAAAACTACAAACTGATAATAAAAATGTTCAGAAGACTGTCTTATTTTGCAATAGGGATTATTTATATAGATTTTATAGAGCTTTCGACGATGAATCTTTTGAAAAAAAACTAAGATGCTATCATTTCCCTAAGCCGGAATACATGCAAAGATCATTTCAGTCTTTTCTTAAACGCATTATGCGACTATTTTTATGCTTTTTTGTTTATAATTATTTCAACAGGAGGAAAGACAAACTTTACACTGTCACTTCTAATGCCTGCTGACCATTTTTTTTGACGTTGTCATACGAATAACAACTGACGAAGAGAAAAAAATGTGTCGCTATTATTTTATCTATAATGTTAACACACTATCATTGATATACTGTCAATCAACCAAGAGTGAATGTAGGATGGGTGTGTGCGCCTGTAGATTTTCTCTTCAGACATATTCACATGCTAACTTCCACATCCCAAATCTATCAATATGTCATATAATTTCTGAAGCTCAATTATTTATGAGTATTGATAAGAAGAAATACAAATAACAACTCATTTTGATGTTGAACATGAATTAATAATTAAATTTCAATTGTTATGAAACCAAGAAAGCTCTATTTTCAGGTCAAGAGTATAATAAAAATAAGTCAATCGATCATAAAATTTAATCTGAGAATAGAAAAAAGCTGGCTAAAAACTCTGAGTGGAAATGAGTACCGTTCAAGTCAAGAGCTATTGATTGACATAGACAAATCAACATGCACTATGCCTAACAATTCTCCATAGATCCAAAATGTCTTTAAATATCCATAGAAAAATAACATCATTAAAAATAGTCGATATTTGACAAATCTTTAAAAGATTATTAAATTGATTTTCTGCAGTTTAATATAATATTCTATAGATAGGAATTTTCGGCTTGTAAAGACATCAATTGTAACCTTAACTTCCAATTTATTTCAAAACAATCAATAATAACTAGAAATCAAACAAAGATATACAACTTCTATGATTCATCCTCGCTGCGCAATAGCCTCAGACATTTGTACGGATACTTTTGCATCGCGAGTTACTGTTGCAAATCGTTTAACTTATCTTCGTCAATTTCATTGTCAAATTACAGTACCATCAATTATTGATCTCGATAGAGTTCGACAAATTCACCTATGTTTCAAAAGAATTCAATAGGAACGAGATATTAACGGCATTTTAATAATCAAATCGAAAAAAAAAGACGTTGTTTAAATAGAGAGAATGATACGTATTAGTAGATGATCAACATTAATAAAATTCAAAATACGTATACAGGGTGTTTCAAAAGTTCGATCAATAAATAAATATGAATATCTCTTTAATCATGCAAGTAATTTACATGAGATTTTTATAGTTTTATTCCATATTCATTGAATTTTTATTTCACATAACTTTGTCAATAACAGTTGTACAGAGTGATTACTTACAACTGCAATATATTAACCTACCATTTTTGAAAATATCCGTGAAAATATCATATAAAGTTTATTTTGAAATCTTATTTGAACTTAGTACGGATTTTCATTTTCCACTTAACAAGATCTTTGGCAGACGTCTTGTAAAAATTATTCTCTACGTGTTAATGTAAAGAGCGTCCAATCGCATCAGGTCAGCTGACCATGATACCCATTGAAATGAATTGTCTCTTCGATTACACTTGTTTTGAAAAATGTTCTCCAGAAATCGACAGACTTCGTGGTCAAAATGTGGAGAAATTCCACCGTTGTGAGATATAATCTCATGTTGCAGATCGACAAAACAAATATGAAAAGAATTATTCTGAAGACAACATATCAAACAAAATATAACGTAAAGAACAAGCTATTCATAAATGTCCATGAATGATTGAGAAAGAGGAAACCGTAGCAGCTATTCTTATTCCTCTTCAAGTGATTAGTATTTTTGCTTTCTATCAGTCATTTGCAGTGGTGTAACAAACAATAGATGATAATGATGAAGACCATCGACATTATGGTGATTTGACTATATACTCGAATCTATTTTGAAACAATAAGATGAAGAGGCACTAAATTCATAAAAAAAAAAATCAAAAATTTATTATTTTTTTGATTATGAAAGGATAA
>CAJNOL010002435.1:0-39096 GCA_905250125.1 Rotaria sordida | reverse complement strand
AAAATTTTTAAACAATTTAAAGAAAATAGTTCATTATATGTAAGTCCTCAATGTTTACTTATTAAAAATGTTTTTTATAAAACAGCTGAACCAAAACAAGCAATTGTTAATTCAATAACATAATCTTAATGTTATACAAATATGAATATATATATTTTTTTTTTTTTTATATATTCATGTGTGTCAGATTTAATATTTAAAAAAAACAAGAAAATAGAAAATTTTAGATTAGTTTCATTCAAGTGTCTTTTTTCGTTTGTTTTTACATATATATGTATTTTTCTTTTTTTTGTTGTTGTTGTTATTATTGAATCTAATTGAAAAGAAAGGTGATAAACATCAATTAATTATCATCTTTCTTATAAGTAAAAATAATCCATTGAAATATTATGATAAAATCGAATTTAATAAATTATTCTTATAGATTAGATTTTATGAAATTGATATTTAAAAAAAAATTCAATAAAAGTCTTTAAAAAAAAAAATTCTTTTTTTTTTTTTCAATTGAAATCATATAACTAACTCGACTTAAATTTACATTTATTTTATAATAGACAGCGAAGAAAAAAAAAAAAAGTTGATATTATTGAAGAAAACAGAAAAAAAAAACCCACTTTTATAACATCATAAATCATATATTTCATTGTAAAAATTATGAGTATCTTTGAAATTTTCAATGAATTTTTTCGTGCATAAATATTACTTATAATCATAATCAATTAAGACGTTTTCTTTTCAGCATTAGACTTATGTAAAAAAAAAAAGAAAATACAATGTCAATCAATAGTGACGTGTATGACTAAATATTGAATTGTACCTAAATATAAAAAAATGATTATATTCCTTCTTTCTTCTATTCAATCGCTTTTAGTAAATAAAGGACTAGTTATTCAACTATTTTTAAACAACTTAGTATAATTTTATGTATATATATATATTTGGTTCTTTTATAATTATATATATATATATATAGTATTTTTCTCTTGTTGACATTAAAGTATAAACGAAAAAAAAAAAGAACCGAGAGATCTATTTCATTCTTTGTTGTGTACTTCAAAATTGTACTTTTTTTGTTCTTTTTATTTCGATTGAATCTAGATAATAATAAAAGTTCGAATATTATTTCATTTGTTTTCAATATATTTAAAAATAAAACGGATATTGTCGTACTCTTGTTGAGTCGTGCCCTCTGCAACAGCTTGTAAACGATTGGCATCTCATATATATATAAAATACAAAACGGACCGTCATTTTTATTTGATTTAATGACGATAAGAAATGAAAAAAAAAAAGAACTAGCACAATTATAAAGACAAATTACATATATAAAAAAAAAAGAACAGAAGTACATGTAAATGCATCAAATTCACGAACAGTAATGAATCATCGTCGCCCATCAGCAGCGTATATATCGAATAATATTATTAATCAATTATCAGAAAATTTTTCCAGTGATGAAGGTTGTCGAATATTGAGTAATATTGTAAGTGATGAATGTAAAGTTCTACAAGATATTAAAAAACTTCTTGAAAAACGAATTTCATTTGATGAACAATATGCAAAAAATCTTCAAGATTTAACAACACATGCTAATCGTATTACATGGCCAGTAAATACAAATTCGATTACACCGGTAAAAAGAAATAATATTATGAATGTACTATTTTATAATTGCAACTTTTTTTTTTGTTGTTGTTATGAAAAAAGGTATGCCGAGAAATTTTTTTACAATGGTCTCAATTAGCAACAACAATAAATTCAAATACAGAACAATTTCGAAAAACTGTACTGGATGATTTACTTAAAGGATTTATTGAACAAAAAAATGATTCAAAAAAATTCTTAGATGATGAGAAACGTCGATATGATGGTGAACGTCGAAAGGTAAACCTCTCGCTCTTTTGTTTTTCGGAAAAAAACCTTTTATTTAAATAATAGAAAAAAGATTTTTATTTTTGGTAAGTTGCATGTTTATTAGACTCAAATAGAATGAATATTTTTTCCATCAACATAATTTCTTTATTAAAATTTTCTATTATTATAATTATTTAGGCTCAACGTGATGTTGCTGATGCTGAAAAACGTTATTTAGACGAAGCAAAATCATATGTTGCCAAGAATAATGAACTAACAAAACTTCAGAATAGTAAGTTGTTCTTTTAGAATAAAACAAAGCACCTTTTTTGATTACTTATGATAAAAAAAAAAATTTGTCTATCAAGTTAAAATAAAGAACAGAAAAAGAAGCAAATTTTTTTTTTCTTGTATAACACATTGAAAGAATATTACTTCGTTGTTACACTATAATCATATAAGAATATATTTTTATCACAAAAATACAACACACACATTACAATATTTTTTGTTTTTGCTTAGTTTATCGATAAATAGATATACTATGGATTATGTGATAAGAACAAAAAAACAACCAAAAATCAATAAGAACGGATGTTCACGTAGTTTTTTTTTCGATACCTAAAAATTTAATTCTGAGTACATGCTAAACTATTCATTATGATGATGTACATACTTATCGATTTTGATTTGTCCACATTAGAGTCCATCGGATTCGAATCCGAATATTCTTGGACCCGATGAGCTCTAATCCACACATATCTTGAAGTATATTAATGAATGAAAAAAAAAACCAACTAAGTAATACAGTAAATTCGTGTCTATCATCAAATAAACCTTGAAAACTAAAAGTTAAATATTGATTCAAAATTAATCTCGAATATATTTATTTAGATGCTCGTAAAAATGATGATTCTCGATTAAAAAATTTAAAAGATGTAGTTATTGAAAAACGAGGCAATGTATATCGTGCACATAATGATTATGTTCTTAAAATTCGTGAATATAATTTTATTGATAAAGAATATATTCAAAAAGTTCGAAATTTACTTATTTATCATGATGAATCACAATCGATTACTAATAAATCATGGTTAGTTTATATTTTATTCATTTTTATTTTTCTAATAATATTAAAATTTAATTACATATAGGCAAAGTTTACTTGAAGCTATGATTAATTATTTAAGTTATAAACATTCTGAATCAACTGCAACAATGGAATCATTACGAAGAATGATATCATCTCTTGATCCACGTCATTTCTATGATGAAATGTGTAGAGTTCATTCAAAGTTTGTATTTTCTTTTTTTTTTGTTTAATTATTTTGAATTGTTTTTCTTAAAAAAAAAATAGTATTACTCAAATAACAACTAATCCACAAGTATTTAATGAATTACTTCTACAAACATCAGGTTTAATAAAATTAAAACAAAATCAATTTATTGGTGATAGTTCAACAAAACAAGATTTAAAACAAAAGTTTCAAAAAAAAAAAGAATTATTTACAAAAAAAAAAAAAATTCTTTTTTTTGTTTTTTGGTTCTAGAATTCATACATTAACTATGGGTATAAATGAACCAATACCAAAAATTATTAATTTTGCTCATGATAAACAAAAGCTAGTTAAATAAATTTTTCTTTTTTCATTTTTATTAGAAAAATTATTTTCTTTTTTTGTTTTAGTTTATATGATGAACGAAAAAATTTATTTACACAAAAACAATCAATAAATTTTGTACGAATGAAAAAAGGATGGGAAGAACAATTACGAAATGAATTAAAATCAACATTAAAAAATGCTGGATATAGATCAGATGATGAATCTAATGAAGATTCCGATGAAGAGGTAAAATAATCTAAAATAATTATCTATTTTATTTTTTTAATAATTAATATATTTAGTTAGCTGATCGACTTCAAGATCAACCTTATTTTCATGGTATTCTACCACGTAATCAAAGTGTTAGTCAATTAATACAAAAAGGAGATTATTTAGTTCGTATAAATGAACAAGGAAAATATGTTTTATCAATTTTATGCACTGATCCAGATAATTCAAGTAAATTAAAAGATGGTCATTTTTTTATTCATGAACGAAATCAAGTAAGAAATATATTAAGATTTTAGAAATTCTCGTTTTTTTTTTTTGTTTTTATTAGATGTATTCATTACAACCAGATGTTTATTCAAAACCATCTGTTCATGAATTAATTTCATTTTATAAAAGACAAAAAATTGAATTACGAGATGATGGTACACGATTAATTCGACCTATAGCAAGACCAGATTATATCATTAATAATGATGACGTTCGTACATTTGACACATTAGGAAAAGTAAGTCTATTGCTGATGTCTTTTAAAGCATTATAGCTAAATATAACAAAAAAAAACAACCTATCTGAAGAATATTTTTTATGGCGAAATAAAAGAAAAAAAAGTCGGCAAAGCTACTTTGGTTGTAAACAAAATCTCATGTGGTTTATTAATTTATATGTATCAGAGAGCATGTAGAGAAGGAGTAAATGATTGAAATTTTCTTTAAAAACAGTATTTTGTTCGATTATATCCAATAGAGTTGCCTTCCAAAAGCTTTAAAATACAATTCAGTGACCTTATTTCCATATTTGTCTACTTTGTCGCAGATACTCATTGAATAGATCCTATACAAATCGCTTATTGTGTTGATAGTGTATAGTAAATTTCTCAACACGTCTAGTTCACTATGAAAATGCCAGATTTTCTATTCTCAAATACTAATCTATTGAAAATTTTGTTATGCGAAAAGATAATGTTTTCTTCTTATATTTATATCCACAGATAGGAAATATTAGTCAGTCTAATACGTTCACTAATCTTATTGAGAACTTAATTTGTTCAATTTGTGAACTCGAAAGTTAAACTTTCAAGACGATGTAAGGTAGAAGAGCGGCATTTAGTTTTAAAAAAATGACCATTACTCGAGAAGACAGACTCATGATCACGAATTCTCGTAGGCTTTATCGAGTCTTAATAGGAACTATCAGGGAGCTGCGGGTTAGGGATGCACCAATTCCAATTCCAGTTCTTGGTTTGAAATTGGTCGAAATTGGTTTGAAATTGGAATTGGAATTGATCGGAATTGGAATTGGTAGAAATTGGGTTTTGTAAAATCACTGTTTTTGCACATATTTCGGTAAATTATCAGTCAGTTACCAATTTTTTTCAGATTAATTTCAACCAATTCTAGGAACTGGAATTGGTGCATTCCTACTGTGGGTCCACGTTTTTGTGGATCCGTTCAGGTCTAGAAGGACCTGCAGTTTCCTAGGAACTATTTGATGAATTAAGATTCATCTCAAAAGCAATGTCTCATTTGACGAGAGCGCTTCCTCTTAACATGATCTATTGGCCTTTGACAAATATTTCAATTGAGTATCACATTCCGACTGAAAGACTTCATAAAATTGAATATATTATATGATATGATCAAAATACGTTCTGTTTTACTTAATTCTAAAATAATTCGTTATCTAGAATTTAACTCAATCCTCTTTCTTCTTCGTTATTTGAATATTAATAAAACAAATTTTTTTGCGTCATTTTATTAGACATGACTTTTAGTTAGAAAAAATAAAACCTAAAATCGAAACAATGAGTAAAATATATCTAAACTATATTTTACTTATATCCAATACTTTTATTAATAGGGTCATTTTGGTCAAGTTGCTCGTGGTGAATTTCGTGGTAAACCTGTAGCTGTAAAAATTCTTCATGAATCATCAACAGCTCAAAATGCTCAAGCTCGAAAAAATTTTATAAATGAAGCTCTTTTACTTCAACAATATAAACATAAAAATATTGTTAAATTTCTTGGTATTGCTGCAATACATGATCCACTTATGATTATTATGGAACTTATTGAACGTATGTTAAAATTAAATTTGTTGTTTTTTTTTTGTTTTGATGTTGAAAAAAAAAAGTAATTTTCAAAATTTTCAGAAGGAAGTTTGAATAATTATTTAAAAAATAATGAATTACGTGTTCCACAATTAATTCAAATGTGTTATGATATTGCTAAAGGAATGGAATATTTAGAAAAACATAATATTATACATCGGTATGTTATTTATAAATAAATAAAAAAAAACAAAAGGAATAGATTATGAATTTTCTATTTTAGAGATTTAGCTGCTCGTAATTGTTTAGTTGATAAAAAAAATCGAATAAAAGTAGCGGATTTTGGTCTATCAAGATGTTTACAATCAGATGAAGAATATTTTTGTCAGATTAAAGAAATTCCAATACGTTGGTGGGCTGTTGAAGTATTTTCAAATGGTTTGTTTAGTTATTTATTTTTTAACAGAAAATTTATTAATTTAATTTTTTTTTTCTTCTTCTTAGCACCATATACAAGTAAATCAGATGTTTGGTCATATGGTATAACTATTTGGGAAGTTTTTTCTAAAGCAGATACACCTTATTCACATATACCACTTAATCATTCTGTTATTGATGCAGTTAAACATGGTAAAAGAAATTGTTATTCTTCTTCTTTCTTTTATTTTATTTGAATTGATTAAGGTGAACGTTTAAAACAACCAGAAAAATGTCCATCAAAAATTTATACAATAATGATAACATGTTGGACTGTAGATCCAAAAGATCGACCAAATTTTGAAAGACTTGTTGAATTATTAAAAAAAGAAAAACCTTTATTTTAATTAAATACATATTTGTTTTTTTTTCTTTTTATTTAGATAAATTTTCTGTTTTTTTTTTTTTTTATTTTTGGTATGTTTTAGATATGCCACATTTACTTATAAGTACAAAAATTCGTCTTGAACCAGGTCCAACTATTGTTGGTGATGAACAAACAGATCCAGAAGTTATGGCTTATTTAGGAGCAAAACTTTTTCATGAAAAATATAATATTTAGTAAGTACTAGCAAGAGCCCGTGCATACTGCACGGATGCTTTTTACTGTAAAGTTTCACATCTGTCCTTTAGTCTTGATTCAGTAATAGAGAATCAGACAGTTCGCATTATATATATATCGAGAGACCTTATACCCTTGAAGTCTTACACTCTTGTAACCTTATTCCATTATTTCTTTATCCCTTATATTCCATGCAGCCTCATCTACTTATCCGCTATACCCTTATCTCCTTATACTTTTTTAGTTTTATCCCTTATGTTCCTGCAGCCTTAGCCTCTTATCCCTTTACCCTTATAGCCCTTGAAGATCTATGGGTACCCTCATATAACAGCTCTTGAGAGCCTATGGGTATCTCCCATACAATAGGACTTGAGGGCCTAAGAGTATTCCAATATGGCAGCACTTATAGCCTTCCTCGTATAGCCTTATTTGACCTGGACACAGAGATGTCAGACAGATACTGAACATTATATATATATAGATAATATTGTTATACATATCATTTTAGATACTAATTGAAAGAATATTTTCCGAAAGATAGAATTCACTCCGATGAGTACTGTTTGGAGTAGATGCGTAAATTGATGGTTAGATCAGTAAGATTGTCAAAGAAAATTTTTTTTAAAAATAAATAACGAATAATGAAATGAATATTAGAAATATAATACTAATAACAAATGAGATAAGGATATCTTTTGAAAAGAATTCCGACTATTGAAAATTTATTAAAAATCATATACATAACGAGTGTCTAATAAGTTTTAATTCCATTTCAATTGATATTCTTTTCTCATATAGTTTTTTCAGTAGAAAAGACCGATATTTACAGAATATAACGCTGTATTATTATGGATCTTGAATAAAAAGTAGTTGTTTGAACGAGATTTAGAAAATTGAAATTTTTTAAACATAACAAAAAAAAAACGTGTGTCAATGTTTATATATCTACTCTCTATTTTGATCTATCATTTGTTCGCATTTTGTTATGATAAACATTTTTCAATTCTGATTCATTTTCAAATCTTTCTCTTCTTAATTTTTCTGTAATTACACTCCAAACTGTCTCGATTGGTCAAACATCAGTAAATTTTGCAATATCATCTTTAGATTCAACATAATTCATTACAACTGTAACGTCGAAACCTAAAATTTATTCATTTTTTGAGATTGATCGAATAACTACAATATTTTTATCCATGCTGTTCGTAAAAAGTAATTCAAAAAATTCTTATGAATTTTATGTTACTCGTATCTTTGTGATTATCCGAAGTAATATCAACCTATTCTACTGAAAAAATGTCTAAGAAAAAAATATTAATTGAAGGTGATCAAAACTGATTAAACATACTTTAAGAGCACCTCTTCCTTTTCGAGATTTCCGGAGCACGGCTCATTAGAAAAATTTGAAACTTTCAGGATAAATAGATTTCAATGATTGAAGAAAAATATGTTTTAGACTCACAATTTCCAAATGCTTCCTTCTGGAAGATATCGGAATTGCAAAGGCTAAAGATCGCTCCTTTAATCGCCCTGCTTTCTTAGTCAGAAATACGTCCCATGAAGCTGAAACTTTTTTTCTACATACATTAGACATTGTTTAGGGTACCTAATATTTTTGGTTTCTTTTTATCTTCTTTCATTCGAATAAAAAGATCAAAATGCGGAGCGTACCTCGAAAAATACATGCTTATTTGTTATTAGAGCTTTCGCTTGTGAAATCTACCGAAAAATCACCAGAGCACTACTTTTCAAAACAAATAGGCGCTCACAACAGTGTCTAGTATCTGTAAAAAAGGGCTTCAGCTCCATCGAACATATCGTGTCGGAGAAACGAAGGCGATTCTGCACTTTTTTTGTGTAACAATCGATTTCGAAAAAAAACGAAAAACAAAATTTTTCGTATGTATTAGAAGTTTCTCTTTTTACCAACCAGATTGATGGAAAACTGAACGCATTCAATGGTGTTACGGGTTCATGACCAATGCTCTAAACACCTTTGCAATGAGAAATAACCATCCGCATTAGGGGAACTTTTGGATAGAATAGAAAAATCGTAGTACAAGTTTTCTAATAGGAATTTTGAAAATTGGATTTAATAAACGTACTAACTAACAACGAAGACTCCTAATTTATATGGCATTCCACAGAGAACACATCGTGGCTATACTAGCGATGAAAAACCAAAGATTCTTGTTCAGAAAGGGAGGAGTTCTACTTAAGCACCGACGATATTCTGGCAATAGAGTACCAATTGGAGAACAACTATTGATATACCACGGTAGAATTGGCGATCAGAGAATAACCAATTGATTAAGTCTCAAACTAACGTCGGTTGATTGTCGAAATACCGATGATTGTTTTACCACTAACGACAAACCTGTCGATAGTGCGGACAAATATGAGACATTATACCGAATGGTCTACTAGCAATTTTTGTTTGCTCGAAATTACATGAATAGTTTGCAGCAATTGAATTGTATAAGAAATTAAAAATAAAATAAAATATAAAGTTCTTTGTTTATAATATTTTCATGTTGCGAAAACTATAGTCAATAAAACATTAACTAATTCATCAATAATTTTAATTCAATATCTTTGATCTGTTGTTGTATTGAATTGAATGAGTGATTATGAATTTGTCAAAAAAATTTAAAGAGAAAAAAATTAGAATAGTTTTCTACAAAATAAGACATGAAGAAGATTTGTATGATTTTGAATTCAACATTATTTTACATAATTATTCATTTTAGTTCAGAATATCGTACAGATGATTGTGCACGTATTGTTCTTGACAAACTTGAAAAAATTGGTTTTCGTGTTATATCCATGGCAGGTGTTGGTCAAACATGTATTTGGTTATTACATAAAGACTTAAACTAATACCTTGTTTTTTTTTTCTCAATTTAATCTCAATTTGGTGCAATGTTTTATATTTGTTTTTTTTTTTCGAAGTTCTGTACTGTATTTGAGCGAAAAGTAGTGAATAGAGCCAAAAAAAATGAAATAAAGATAACCAATCAACACACACGCACACACAGAAAAAAAAAAAAAGAGCACGAGCCTAAACAAACAGTGCACACACAAATAAAACCAACAGACATACACAAGCAACCCGGAAAAAAGTAGTCATTTTCTTGTATCGGTCATATGTCAAAAAATAGAGTTTTTCTTTTGTTCACTCACACATTTTTTTTTCATAAATGACTACAGAGAAACAAAACAAAAAAAAAGAGCTATTGCAAACGTAGCATATACAAATAAATAGTAAAAACTAACGACATTCCCATACTTTAACTGATGTATCCACACTCCCAGTAATCACATATGGTTTATTTCGATGCATATCTAAAATACAAAAAAAAAAAAGAGAAAAGTTCAATAAGAAAAAACCAAGACAATAAATTTTATTCTTTACCAAGTGAAGTGCAAAAATGAGTGTGAGCATCGATAGTTTTTATATTTCGTTTATGTTTTATATCCCATACACGTAGAGTTTTATCATCAGAACAACTCAATAGATATTTTCCACCTGGATGAAAGAGTAGACCACGAACCCAATTATCATGACCAGTCTAATATAATAAAAAAAAAACAAAAACAAAATTAAAATATTTAATATTATCATTTACTAATATAAATAAACATAATCCACTGGTAACTTCCCACATTCGTATTGTCTTATCACGTGCACCGGATACAAGGTAAGGACCAGAACGTTTTTGTGTCTATAAAATAAAATTAATTTATTAAACATTTAGAACATATACAGAAATAATGACGGAGATATTTTAATTTCTTATAAACCACTTTTTCTATGCTCTAAAATTTATAGCCGACTAGACATTAAAGAAAAACAAGCGGCTATCGAGATTTATTTGAACTTATTCTATTGATAACAATAATACATTTTACCAACTAAGCACCTGCCTTTAGTCTAGTTTCTTTCGCTTGATAATAATATATATAACGAAATTTATAGAAAAATTCCAAAAAAAAAATTCCGGAAGCTCCTAAAAAGAACATTAAGAAGAGAATATACATATAATTCTTATCGATATTTTTATCATTATAATATTAGTTGAAGAATGATCAAAATACTACAAAAATGTAGAACATTATTTTTACTATCAGGTCATATAGAAACAAAGTCTTTTCTTTTTATAAGGAATTAAAATATCTCCGTCATTATTTTTAAGATCTAAAAATCGAATACCTCAATTCCACCATTAGGAACAGGTTCTAATATATGTGGTCCAGCGGAATCAGGTGCCCAAGCAATACATTCAATAACATTATCGTGACCACGTAATTCACTTTTACATTCACCACTTGGTAATGACCATATTCTTATAGTCTATTAAATTATTTTACATATTTAATTTATAAAAATAAAGAAAAGTATACATGATCAACTGATGAACTTGCAATAAGTGTTCCATCTTGATAAACACGTACCATACGTACCCATTCTCGATGGCCAATAAGAGTTTTAATACAAAATCTATTTAGTATTTGCTTGTTGTTTTTTATTTTTATAAACTAAGAAAACTTACGTGGTTGATACTTCCCAAATTTTAATTGTTTTATCACGACTACATGATATAATATGATCACCACTAGGTGTAAATGTTACTGAAGATACATTATGATCATGACCTAAGAATATAAAAAAATAAAAATAAAAAATATGTTTTATTTTTCTATCTTTCACCATGCATTGTTTTCACACATTGGTATGTTTGAAAATCCCATAATCGAACACTCATATCAGCCGAACATGATACTAAATTTAAAACAAAAAATTCTAATTTTTTATTTTATTTTAATCAATTAAAAATAATTTACCTAGCCATTTGCCTGTATGATCAAAAGCAATATCTTGCACCGGTGCTGTATGACCTTTTAATGTTCGTTCATGTTCACCTGAATCATAATCCCAAATCTATATATAATATTAATTGTTTTTCAATGAAAAATTATTGATTTTTTTTTTTACTTTGATTGTAGCATCTTCACTAGCTGATGCAATAATATCAAAAGTTGGATGAAAGACAACATGTGTCACCGTATCACGATGACCTTTTAATTCAAATTTTTCAGGTGGTCGAGGTATCCATTCGCCAGGTGAACGTTTTTCCCTTGTTGGTCCACCTGTTGTTACTTCTTGAAGTGCGTCTTGTAGTTTTAACTCGAGGTCCATAACCTTTAAAATATAAGTCATATTTCATTCTCATAAAAATAGCTCTTAAAAATTCTTTAATCATTAATTTTTTAAATGTAAAACAATAAGAAATCATTGCTATGTATTATCTTGATACAATATGATTTTTTTTTCTTACTTTTTTCTGTAATCGTATAACTGAAGTCCATTTTTTTTCTAATTGATCTTTTTTTTCAGCATTTTCATTTATGGACTAAAATATTTAAACGAAAATTGAATAAGAAAATATGAAACAAAAAATTTTTTGTTTTGTTTTACATACAATATTTGCTTCTCTACAAAATTCTTTACATGCTACAGTATAACCATTTGTTATTAGATAATCAGCAATAGCTTGATTACTAAATATTAATATGCATATTTAATGAATAACGATAGAAAAACCTCATTCAATCAATCTTACAGTTCATATTTTTGTTTTTCAGAAAGAACCATGATGAGTAGTGACACATAGGCAATCAAAAATTACTTGAAATTATTTTTTGATAGAATATTTTCATTATCTAAAATTTTGTTATATAATTATAATTAATAAGTAAACTACAATCACTGTTTAAGCAAAACAAGAAAATAGAAATATTTATTTACAAAACAAGAAAATCTTCATCAGAATAATAATCTGGTGGTGGTTCATTATTATTTGGTATAATTGATATAACAGCTGGTAATGATCGTTCAATAAATAATGATTGTTCACGTCTTGAACAATTATCAATTAATCTAAATTTTTAATTTTATTTAAAATAAAATCGAAAGTAAAAAAAAACGCAAATTTCAATATATATAGCCTGGTCCAATAGAGTAAGTGAACACAAAGTTTTGATTAATTAGATTTATACGATATATATTATTACTCATTTTAAAAAAGAATGGATTCAGTTGTTTGTTGAATAACTCAACAACACTGATAGCTATCGAATCATTTAACAAACAACCAAGTTCATTCTTTTTTGAATTTAATTTTGATAGAAACTACAGTTTTTACCATTGAAAAGCATCGAATCAAAGATTATATATGTTTTCCGAAGTTATTTTTTTAATCGAATTTGTAAAAAGTGTCAAAAAAATGGTTCCTTTTAACATAAGAAAAACAAAAACAAAATTGTAATTTTTTTTCACATCGATTTCTTGGAAATTTCGACTAGAATACATACCTAATAATTCGAAAATTCACTATAATCATCTCACAGATTACATTGCTTTTCAAAAAGGTCGATTGAAAACTTATAATAGACAAATCGAAGCATCTTCATCTCAGCTCTCTATCTTGTTTCTCTGAAATTAACAAATTTCTATGTTCTCTTACTTTTAGGTAGAGTTAATCGGATTTTCACTCTACTTTTGAGTCATTCTATATTAAAACAGCTATAACTCAAAAATTGAAATCTCTAATATTATAAAACTTTAACAAAGAAAGAAATCAATTCACCTTTCAAAATCTTCTTCATCATATGTTGGATATTTTCTTAAAAGTGTAAATGCAATAGCCAACAATAGAAAAATATTTGATATAACAAGAAGATAATATGCTAAATCAAATTGTACTTCAATTTTTTTACCAATTTTTAAACGAGTTTTATCTTGTATATCATAAATTAATTCTGATACATAAAAACAAAGACTAAGTACTAATATACAAAGAAAAACTACGACAAAAAAAGAAAAGAAAAGAAAATTAAATAATCAATCATATATTTTTTTTTTACCTGATAAAATATACCAAAAAGCATGACGTCTCATAAATTTAAATAAATATTTTGTTGGTCCTAATGAATCTAATAAAAATCCAATTGTTGATGATATTATTGCTAAACAAATAAATGTTATCATTAAACGAAATATTAATAATGAACGTTTATCAATACAACCATTTAATTCTAAATATAGAAAATCAAATTTTCCTTTTTTTTTGATCTTAATCAATAAAAATATACCCATATAATTATTTGGTTTAAATTGATAAATATCATTCATTGGTGCTGATGTATCCCATGGTATAGGAACTTGTATAACAAATAATTTTCCCATAGAAAAAAACATATTTAAACCAATATATTTTAAATTACATAATCCACCATGTAACCAAAACCAACGATAATCAAATAGACTTACAATTAATGTTGCTATAGCAAACATACTACATATAGCTGATGCCTGATTTCGTTCATATTTTCTTTGAAGAAAAATTTCTTCTCTATTATTATTAAATTGATTAATATTTGTTGATGATGTTAAATAAGATTGTAAACGTGAAAAGAATCTATTGGAATTTGATGATGACGATGACATAAAAGGAAATTATTAATATTTGTTGTGTATTTGTTTATTTCCTTAATATATTAGAGATTAGTTATTAACACCATTATAAAGTTATTGTATCTTTATCTCAACCCTCATTTAAATTGATTCAATATTTTCATTGGATGATTTAAGTGAATGTCTTTAATTGAATGAAGACAAGACGAGTGAGTGAGTGAACCATTCGTCATTCGAAAAAGTTTTTATTTATTTCTTATCTATTGGTTAAAATATTTTATCCAAAGATTTTATATGATTACAGATGGCAGTATATTTATGAATAAATTTTTATTTTTATTATTTTAGATTTAGTTTTATGATACATTTAAACAATAATAACAATAAAAATTTTTTTTTTTGGTGAGAAAAAGATGAAAAGAATCAACAGTGCAAACAATTGACAACTTGAATGATCTTTAATTTGCAATGAGATAAAAAAAAAGAAAAGGTGAGATAACTAATTGATTATGTTATCTGTGATGTATAAGAACGTGTAAAAATGTTTCTCAAGGATAGATAACATGATGATTTTAAATAGTATTAATAATGAAAATACATCAAGAAAATAGGATTTGTTAATATTACTAAATCTAATTCACTATTATGTATATATAAATAATCAATAATCAGAATGAAGAACATTAGCTTTGTTTTTTTTTACAAGGATAATCGCAGAAAGATTATTTTACGAGACATTTCTTCACCATCTTTTTACGTCATACTCCAGAAATACAATATGGAAGTAGTTCATATATTATAACGAGACGTTATTCATATACAACTTGTACTGGTTTGGATGGGGGAGGTGGGGGCGGACATAATCTTTACTTCTGTACTTCAATACTACTTTTAAATCCTGTTTCACAATATATATTATAGAAGACAGAACATACTATAACCAGATTCAACATCAAAAGGTGAGTTGTCATTTTTTGAATAACTTTCGATAGGAACAAGATAGAGACCGACGATTTGCACTGTTCGAAAGAGTGATGTCTGGACCATCGATTTGTATAAAACTCATTAAGGCAAAAGATGGTTTTTTTTTATAGATGCTTTTGGATTGGTACTATTTTCTTTGCATATCTTCACAATAATCTCAAGTCAAATTATATCAAAATGTAGCTCAAATCATTCTTTTATCACTATAATATTATCACATATTTCATTATCTCTCAACCTCTTATTCCAAGCGGATTTTTTAAAAAAAAGTGTGATAGTTTTATAGCAAAAAAAAAGGGTGAGTTGACTTACATTTTGATATAATTTGAGTCGAGATTATTGTGAAGATTGATGAAAATATGCAAAGAAAACAATATCGACCCAAAAGCACCTATAAAAAAAACCATCTTTCGACTTAATGAGTTTTATACAAATCGATCGCCTGAACATCGCTCTTTCGAACAGTAAAAACAACATGTTTCATATGTTTTAATAAACATTGAATTAATTTGAAAGTTTTCGTATTATACAGAAAGCTAATATTCTTCATACTAATTACATTCATCATTTTGAATTATTTAAATTGGCATATGAAAGGAATTTTTTCTATCAATAAGATATAAAATTGTGTAGAAATTTCTTATCATTATCCTTGGTATCTAAAGCTAACAAATTCTATTTCCTCGACGCTAAGATATCTTTACATCTGTTCACTATCACTGAACTTACAATTTTGACTGATCGCCTCATTTCTATTAGTCTACCGTGTACGTGTAATCAGAGTACAATTTTTTTTTTAAACACTTTGACTGTAGACAAGTAAAATATTCGAACATTTAGTTTTATTTACATCTAGATGTGCTCGTCGTATTGTATTGTATTGCGAATAATATCGAATGACGTTCAAAGTTATTCATATACTTGAAGAAAATAATTAGACTTCGATTTTCAACAAGTGTATAACAGTTAGTATAGTATATTTGTACTAAAGTTTCAACTTGATTCATAGGTAAATAATTGTTGTTTGATTGTGCATTTCACTGTTTGATATTACATTAAAACGCAAAGCTATTAATGTTGAAAAATTTACATTCAATATTATATAAGAACTATCTGAAAAAAATTCCAGTTAAGCAGAAACTCATTATCTTTCTTCTTTTTTTTTTTGCTTAAAACAATTAGTAACAATTTCTATATGATTAGTCTTAAATTAGTATATAAATAATATAAACAATAATTTTTGTATTCTTATTTTGAATAATAAAAAAAAAAAGTATATGATAATATTCTCATATTATAATTAATATTTTCTTATTATCCAAAATATGAACATTCTAAATTTCGTATCTAATGAATAAATATGAGGGATTATTAATCTATTAATGATATTTATTATAATATTGATATAACACATGTATACTGTTTTTGTTTATTTAAAAGACAGCTGGATGTTGATGATATATTAGTATATATATATCTAATACAAATGTATATGTATCGAATGCAGATGAAAATATATGGTCATTCAGGTGTTGAAAACATCGCATAAATATAAAAATATCATCAGATACCTTATTAATAATAGTGTATACTATAAAAGAACAAAATAAAAACATTACACGTGTTTATCAATATGTAAATGAAGTATATATGTGAAAATGACGGTAACGAATGAGTGCATGTAGAGGAAAAATGAAAGGTACTAAAGTCATTTGTTACTATTTTTGATAGCCATTTCTGTCTCTATTTTTCATAACGTCATTAGTATATATATATATATATATTATAAGAAAAAAAAAACAAATTTCTTCTATTTAATAATAAATAATGAGTATAAACAATGATAATAGAGGACAATATCAAGTTGTTAATGTAAATAATAATATAAATGATTGTTCATCAACAGATGGATTTCGTTTTGTTAATAAAAATGGTCATATTAATGCTAATTATTTATCTTTTGGACGTACAAAACAAATGCATTCAAATATAATTTTATTTATTATACAAGCTAAATGGTGGCTTGTATTATCAATTACTTTATTTGGTTTTATATCAAGTTGGTTTATATTTGCATTTCTTTATTTTCTTATATCAATTGAACATGGAGATTTTGTTTTAACTGAAGAAGATGAAGCTTTATTAGGAAATCTAACAAATTCTACTTATAGAACAACACCAATTGAAAAAGAAGCATGTGTTAAAGATGTACATAATTTTTTAAGTGCACTTCTTTTTTCTATTGAAACTCAACATACAATTGGTTATGGTTCACGATATATAACAACAGAATGTATGGGTGGAATTCTTGTATTAACACTTCAATCATCATTGGGATATTTATTACAAGTTATTGTAACACAAATTGTATTTAGTAAATTATCAAGACCAGTAGGTAAGATTTTTGTATTTCACTTTCAACATGTTGATAACAAAAATATGAATCCGTGAGTACTTACGAAGAAACCTCTTCAGCGGTCCCTTTCCAATTTCAATGATTTTTTTTCCTATAGATACTACATAGTATTTTGATAAAGACCCGAAAAAGATTTGGATTCCTATTGCTTAGTGTCTCTTCAAGATATGAAGCTTTCAAAAAATGTATATTGTATATACTATTTGTGGAAAAGGGTCTATATCATTATCGAAGAGACTTTATTGTAAACTTATGAATTCTTTTTTATGGAATCTAGTCCAGTTGAGTTCTCTATATATACAGTATTTCAGATCGAAATTCGAAAATACGAATTTTTCAAAAATCTGGAGCCTCCAAAAAAAAAAATTTCAAATCGTTTTAGAATTTTTATTAGAACACTATGAAGTATCTATAGGCAAATAAATCATTGAAATCGGAAGGAAGAAGCTTAAGAGATTCCTTCGTTAGTCTTATGTTATCTACACAATCATGACTGTTCTTAAACATAGGTAATTGATAAACAGAAAACATTATTATGAAGAAGCAATATAACGTAGTGTAATGCTAATAAAGTATTATAAATTTGATGAAGGAATGTTTTCAATCGGTAGAAAACATTTGAGCTCAAAATTCATCTACAAGAAGGAAATGTGTAGACTAGAAAAAAAAAACAAAAAAACTTGAGAGTTGCGATTTAATTACAATATGAAGTTTTCTTAGAGAATCTCAGTTTTATAGAAAAACCGAACTAAAGAATTATCATGTCGAACTCTATACATGAGCTATGTGGATAAAATTTGATTGCAAAAAGTTTGCGTGAATTAAAAAAAAAAACATATAAAATTATTGTCATGATGAAAAGTACGTTTTCTCTACAAATTGAGAAATCTTTTTCTTCGAAGCTTATAGGTCTTTTAATATGAAATGACTCCGATGATACAAATAAGTTCGTATGATTAGGAGTTTTTATGATGAAATAATTTTTTTTTCTTTCTTTAAACAATTTCAATTGTTTATCTCTATATATGAATGAATTAAGTTTTAATATTTTAGAAAAATCTCAATTTGTGGTTTTCAGTGATAAAGCACTTATTCTCCCACGAGATAACCAATTGACATTAACATTTCGAATAGGTATATTAAAATTATGATATAAATTTAAATAAATAATTTTATTATTAATATAGGAAATTTATCAGTTTCACAATTAATATCTGCCAGTGTTCGTTTATTAATGATTCGTCAACGACAAACACTTGAAGGTGAAATAATTCCTCATCATATCTATGATATGGAATTAACACATCTTCGTAATGGTCGTCTTTTTTTTCCTCGACCAACTGTTGTTGAACATACTATTGATAGTCATAGTCCATTATATGGTATTCAAAGATCTACATTAGAAAAAGAACATTTTGAAATAATTGCAATTATTGAAGGTGCTTTTGATCACACTGGATTTTCATGTCATTTTCGTACATCTTATTTACCTAATGAACTTTTATGGGGTTATCAATTTTCATCATGTGATTCAACACTTGAAGGTTTTGATTATAAAAAATTTAATCAAGTTGAATTAGTCGATACTTATCCGTTGTGGATTTATGACGATGAACAAAGTGATGATCGAACAAGGCCGAATACACCATGCAGTTCACCTGTTATTTATCGTAATCCTTTTGTTCGTACAAATCCAAATAGAACAAAACAACAAAGTTTAATCTCTAAAAATCGGATTCAACATCTGACAACTATTGATTCAATTGATGCAGACGATGAACTGTAGAAACACCTCCATTAAAATCCAGTCATGTATTCACTGAAAAATTTAATTTTGAATGAATAAATAAAACAAGAAAAAAGAATTATAAAAGATCGACATATCACAAAATGTCTCATGATTCATTTATTATACAGGGTAGTCCAAAAGTTACCTATCAGTCTTAAATTGCGAATAACTTTTGATAGGAATAAGATAGAGAACTGCGGTTTTTAGCGTTGGAAAGAAGGCGTTTCACTACATAATTCCATGTCTTATTCAACATTGTTGATTGATCACAAAATAATCGCTCAGTGATCTTCGAAAAAACCGTGGTAGTTCTGCAAAGACAATATAGGGTAGGATGACCGAAAAATCATTCAACAATCTTTAATAGCTGACAACTTTTATTTCTGTTATCTCTTCATTTCAAATTTAGCATCTATATTGAATAATTTTTTATTCAAAGAGATACATATTGTGATCAGTTAATAGTCTTGTTCGAAATGCAAGCTGTCAGCTTGAATGTACTTGTGAAGGCGGGATTCGAGGGACCGATAGACTTTCTTGCACAAGTCGATTAAAATCTGTTGAAACGCGTTAATAATCTCATTTTGCAATTGATCAATCGACGTTGGCTTCTTTGAATAAACCACGTCTTTGACAACATCCCATGCAAAAAAATTGGGCGATCTGGGCAGCCATTCGACTGGGCTCCGACGACCTATCAATCTGCCAGGAAACATCTCGTCTAAATATTCACGAGCAATCCGGCTGTAGTGAATCGGAGCACCGTCGTGTTGCTACCAGAATTCGTTCAAATCGGGCTAGTCAGCTATTGCGAGTTGAAAATAATCCTGTAACATTTCTACGTAGCTCTCACCAGCCACTGTGAAACTAAAGAAAAATGAACCGAAAACACTATACGATTATAGGCCTATCCAAACAGAGATACCTGGCATGTTGAAGTTTCTTTCGATATCGATTCCAGGATTTTCAGATGTCCAGTAAATTGAGTTATGCCTGTTGATGTATCCATTAAGTTTGAAAATTGCTTCATCTGTCCAAATGATTTTATCAAGAATACAGTTATCTTCTTCAACCATTACCAGAAGTTTTTGCAAAACTCAACTCTTCGATCAGGATCATCATCATTGAACTGTTGCACTAAGCGAGGACGATGTGGGCGCAAATGCAAGTCAGATAACATACGTAGAATTGACGTTTTCGATATACCAAGCTCCGATGCAGCACGTCTTGTTAATGTTGTAGAATCGTTGGAAAAAATAGATTTAACAGCAGCTGTATTTTCTACTGTTCTAACAACAGCTGACCGCCTTGATCTTTCCTTATCATCAACTGTACCGTTTTCTTCAAATCGATCACCAATATTTGCAATAGTATGACGATCGATTTGACGATTGAATTGTTCATCAAAACGGTGACATGTCTCGCTCTTGTTATTTGTTTGATAAAAAGTCTTGACCAGAAATACCCGTTGTTCCGTCGTAAGCCTTTGTCCGACACCTTCAGTCATCACCAGATTTAACTTAAGATGATGCACGAGCCGAACCAGAAACAGAAAACACTAGATAAGAGTATTAGCTTTATTCTCTTCACTAAAGAAAATTGAGACATTCGTACGAAAAAAGAACAAAAAACAAAGAAGTTACAATAATATGCTTCCCATCCCTTTTTTAAAAACATTCCGTTCTCTTCATATCTTACTACTTATCAGTTTTTCATATCTATCAAGAGGAATATATTCACAAAGAATAAAACACGTGCTAAGAGAGCGCGTGAACAAGAAGCTTTAGTGGTAAAGAATCGACTGGAAATATATGGCCGACGATCATGGCAAAAAGATACTGAAAAAACTTTATTTACAGAAGGAGGAATTTTTTTTGAAGATCATTGAGCGATTATTTCGTGATCAATCAATAATGTTGAATAAGACATGGAAGTATACAGTGAAACGCCCTCTTTCCAACGCTGAAAATCACAGTTGTCTATCTTAATACCTAGCAAAAGTTATTCGCAATTTAGGACTGGTAGGTAACTTTTGGACCATCCTACCTATATAGATTTGTTTTCATTATAAAATATTCACAAGGAAAAATTTGCAGATTTGACTTTAACTTGCCTCACTCCACCTTGTTTAGACCCCTGCTGTAAAACACAAAAAAACTAAAAACAAAAGTTATATTCAGAAATCTAAACTGCAAATTTAGAAACTCTTACAGATTTAAGATAAAAACATCATGATTCATTATTTTGTATAAGATTTGTTAGACAGAAAGAAAACACTTAAGTAATAAAAGAAGAAATAAATCGATTGTTTTTATATCTTAGATTCATGTAAATAGAGACGAAAGAAAACATAAAAATTTTTTTATTGTTGTAAATATTTTTCTAACTTTTTCATTCACTGAATAAAACGAATGCTCTTAAAGAATTTTTTTAAAGGTTATAGTATTCTTCTAGGATGTTGTTCTAATCGTGAACCTTGATGAATTTGCAAAATAATCGAGTCATATTCTTCTTGGTGGAAATCAATAAAGGGTATTTTATTTCAAAATCAATAAATAAAATAACTAGAATAATGAAATTTTTGTAATTTCCAATTTATTGAAAGTCATAAAATCTTGCTGCAAGATAAAACTAAACATTTTGCTCAGGAATCGATAATTATATTGAAAAATTTTTGAATATATTGGCATGTCAGAAGAATTATTAATTAATCGAGATTATAAAGAATAACTAACTTCAATCGTTGAAAGCAATCTGATTAGATATTCATGATGTTTCTGTCAAATCGGTAGAATGGTCTGCAGTTCAGATCCGGCCATGTGATGATCTTGAATACTTCAAATTTATTAAACTCCATAAACTTTATATTTGTGTCTTATTCTGATTTCAGCTATTTACTTAATTTATTGTAATAAAGGTAACGGTATAACAAGTTCCATGCACAAAATAATAGGCACAGCTTTACTTGAAACACGCCATAGAACGGAAAAGAAAAATTATTTGTTGAAAAAAAAAATACATCGAATGCCACAATTGTCATCTGCAGCAGCCATCTGTTTATCATTTTCTTTTTTTCTGTGAGTTAATTTAAAATACGAGTTATTCTACTTTTCCGGTCTGTAGTGATGAAGACCTACCTGCAAAAATATGATGTAAAATCATCAAGTAGAAAAACTTCATAAGAATGACCATATATTACTTTTTATTCATTGACTCTTTTGCAAAATATTCAAAAAAAAAAAAGATTTGATATCTAACATTTTAGAATAGATCAAGTGTAATATGTTATAAAAATCTCAAAACGTTGTTGTTCATAAATATATTTAATCTCATCGGATTTCTGGTTTTTTCTTTAGGAATAAAAATATTTAAAGAAGATTTTTGGATTAGTCAATGATACTGTTTTAATATTGATGATTACTATTTCTGTTTTGATAAGAATTTTTTCTCGTTAAAATTTCATTTCTTAATTTTATCAAATCTCAATTATTAAAAGACAAGAAAAAAAGGAATATTAAAAATTTATTTTATTTTATTTTTTTTTTTTTTATAAGAATTATCGAAAATAAAAATGTGAATTAACTTATTCATTTACATTTTATAAATACTAAAGGTCTAATTGATTAATTTTTCTTTTTATTTGTTTAACTAAAAGAAATTAATATGAGACAAAACAAAAAAAAACTAAAATAATAGGATTATTTTGATGAAAGTAAATTTGTAGTTGAACGAATATTATGTTCATCGATTTCAATTTGAAATGAACTTATCGATGGATATTGTTGATTATTTGATGTTGATGAATATTTTTTTGATCGATGAAATTCTAATGATTTTCGTTCATTAATATTTGTACTCATATCACTTGGTAATTCATGTTCATCACTAATATAATTATCTTTTTGTTTAATAAATATTAAAAATAAAATAATAAGAATAAGAATTAAAATACATAAAAGACTAAATATTGATGTTAAATGACCCATAGAAATAAATAATCCAAAAGGTAGTATTGACTTTGTATGATTATTCATGATAATGATTGTCTAAAGAACAAAAAGAGGAAACAAAATCTAAGACAATTATTATTACATTCTCTAGCAGGCATTGTTTATTGCATGACAAATGAAATATGTCGAGAAAATCTTTTATTCATTAGTAACAAAGCAAAAAAAGAAAAGAAAAAGAAAACGAAATGATTGTCAAGTCAAGTTTGATCAACAGAGGAATTGTTTTTGATTTGTAAAAAAGAAAAAAACAGGCAATGAATGTCATATATATATTTATATATAATTAAAAAAGATTTGATCATATGTTTATGATGTAAGACATATCATATTTAAATAGAGAATATGACTAACGAATATAATATATATTCATCTTAAATATTTTAAATGAATTTTTTTTTTTTTATAAATTAAAAATATAAAATAAGAAAAAATAAATAGAAATGTGTTTTTTTTTTTGTTTTGTTCTTTCCTGGAAAAAAAACATAATTATATCCGTTCTTGAACTTGAATTCCATAAGGATTTGTTCTATTATTATCAACATTTCATGTTAGAAGATGAAAGTATTTCTTTTAGATATAATAGACAATCAAACTTATGCTTTGATCTAAACTTGATTTTAGTTGAGTGTAATCATCATCTTAAATTTTATCAAGAATAGAACTTTTTATATCGAAATTTTAACAAAAATTACTTTTAGACAACAAAAAAAAATAGGAAATTTTCTGCAAATAAGATTTTTTTTAAAAAATATTTTCGCACCGACTGAAATTTAATTAATAGGAAATTTAATTTTTTCGGTCAGATGCATCTGTAATTACTATTTGTACTCTACTGTAAATAAAATTTTTTATTTGTTATGAAGTTCCGCAATATGAAAGCGACTGTTATTAGAAAATAACATTTCCTTTGATATTCTTCTTTGAACCATTTTCAAAATAATAATCATTTGACTTTCTGTTTGAGACATGAACTTGATTTTAGTTCTTATGACAAATGTTTTCTATCTAATATTATGTTTTAACATGTGCTGTTCGTTTCTTCTTGAAATAAATAATTGTTTAATCAATCAATGAGTCGATCTCTTTTCCTTTTGTTGATCGATAGAGTAACAACTACATATCTCTCAAATGTTCAATGATGGTTTTTATTATGAATGTTTTGATTTACAGAAAAACATGCTGGTCTTGGAACGGCTCATGATCAAACTTCCTGATGATAATCATGATTGAAATTTTTGATCATTTGATTTTTGTTTTCATTTCGAGACTTATCCTCAGTACTTTTCAAAATGTCTCTGAGGTATATTTGTATACTTCAAAAGTTTTCTCTAATATTCTTCATATGATAAGCTTTATATATCTCTGTAATTGTTTGTAAATTACAAAATCACTTAACAATAAAAAGACTATTTTCGAGAGCGATTATTACCATTAAAAAAATGTCTGTCGATATTGGTTTAAAGTAATATAAAGTGTAATCTCAAAAGTATCACTCGATAAGTTTAGTTTTACTATATATTTTAAAACAATAATATAGTAACAGAAATTCATAACACATCACAATAATTTGTTTATTTTCGTTGAAAAAATTAACTGAAGACAAAATTCTTTGAAAAATATTCAAATTTATTATAACTATATGAAACTTTACGTCAAACTAAACGAATATTAAATAGATGTCAAACGATTGTTATATTAGATTTATCTGAACTTCAAGATTATTATTTCCATTTATATGGTGATTATTTATTAATAAAGCAGTATCGAAGAAAACAAGAAGAAAAGATTGAAGAGATAAAAATCTCATTAGATATACGATTTCATAGATTGATAGATTGACTACTAGATTAACAAAATTAATCAAAGATAAGAAGAAATGAAAATAGAATCACTAGAATAAGTGAGTTTGTTTTTTTTTAATATTATTTTTCGATCAGATTTTAAGCTATATATTGATGTTACCGAGACAGAAAATCTTCTTACAGAATACCGAAAGAAAATATTAAAATTACAAGAAGTCAGCTACTTGAATATTCTGAATTACCTAAACATATATGTCTGTATTATATTCATATTCTGATGTAAATCATGAGTTTAAGTATGCGGCAATTTAACAACATCTTTTCCTTCCATGATCGTCTAATACACTGCACTATCTAATTCATGCTTATTAACAATAAGATGTATTCGATTATATTGCATATTCCCAAAGGCGACCATTACTATGAGATTTTTATAATAGCATAGTCCAAAAATCGCAAAATCATATAACTTTTATTCCAAGAAGAATACAAAATGCATTCATATAACAAAATATTTTATATGAGAAAAAGCCACGCATTACAAAAAAATAACAAAAGAAAAATAATTGTCTTGTCTTAAAGATATTAGAAAAGAGATATTTATATCTTTGAAAATGTTCCATATTAGAGATTGTGACGTGACCTAGTCAATAAAATAAAAATAACATGACCATCCAAGAGAAGTTGTTGCCATTGCACCTGCGAATACACAAATACCTGAACCGATCGAATAGCCAACAATAGTTAATTGAAATATATCCGCAATGAAAAGTGAACCAGTACGAATTGCTATACTTACTCCTTGGTGAATACGATTTACTGCTTTGAACGAGTTTGGTGTTCGATTGGGATCAACTGAAAAACAAGCCAACATTCGATACATCCATTCTTGAAAAAAATTTATAATTATAATATCGGCAATAGGAAGAAGTGATACGGCTGCTGAAGCTGTAGAAAAAGCAGCAATAATTTTATTGGCAATTGATTGTCGATATTGACTAATATAATCAAGATTTTTATCAATAATTTGTGCATTTAGTGGTGATACAGCATTAATATTTAATCGAACTTGATTGATACCATAATTTTTCGTAGTTGATACAGGAATACATTTAGTACTTGGAATAATCAAATACTTATTTACTAATTCTAAAGCTTTTCTAGTGTATTCTTCGACTTTTTTTACATCAGTATCCGAGCTAGGCAATTGATTATCGAAATATTCATCGATTTTATTGAGTACACATATAACAGGTATCTCAGTATCGTAAGATTCTCTTTTCATCCAATTTAGAACATTATTGACGTCATCTATAATGTTCTTCAGAGACGTTATATTGTTTAGTTCTTCTTTTGTGACAACCAAAATGACAGCATCAGGAAACAAATCTGTTTGCATTTGCTCATTATATCTTTCTACCAAATCAGGATCATCTGTTTGTAAATCAAATTTTATTATATCAACGAAAGTAGCGTTCACTTCTGCTACAGGTATAACTTGAAAATTTTCTGTACCAGTCATTTGATCATTGCTAACTTTGTATACTTCTTTTTCACCGATGCTATTGATTAAACTTGATTTATCTGCATTAGTATCACCAAGACAGTAACAAATGTTTAATCTGTTTGAATTCAATGTTTCTTGTAGACATCCGAGAGTAGTAAATAATTCATTGAACAACTTTTTCGGCACCGAATGATGTGATTTGACTTCTTTTTTCATATCATCAACGACTTTTTCGATGTTTTTAACTAATATTTCCAACTCTTTAGTTTTTGTATTGTCATTTGAATCAGTTGGCAGAGACTTAACATAATTGAAATTTGATGTAAATTGTGTCATCTCCGATAATGTGTTACTCATTGTTAGTCGCTGGTATGTATGGGTGAGATAGAATAAATAATTGCTGAAGCTTTATGAAGTAGATATTATTTATCATTATATATAGGTGAGATATGTTTTGTTATTTTCCATAGGAACAACTGTTATCATTTGGATATTATGTCATTCTGACAAGTGATATCTTATTACTTTTAGTGATGTTGTTAAATGAGATAAGGAAAAAAAGTAACAGCTGCAAAAAAAGTACTATGTACTTTATTCTCATATATCGTTGAAAGAACTAAGACGACTCTTTAATTGAGAAAAAGAAGACTTTGGTTAACAATAACCAACATCTTTTCACCTGGGCAGTAATGTCGAAGAATCAAGTGTTTTGACTGAAAAATGGACTTACAGTTGACCTTAAGTAGTTTTCAATTCTTTTCATAAATGCACGCAGTGTAAAAAGGTGAAACTTTGTACTTAGATATGTTTTTGAAAGGTTTGACCAGCATAGTCACATTCAAGTGAAAAAACTAAGAAAAATGCTGAATTTCGTACTGCCCGAATTTTATGAATTCTCATCGTACTTCAAATCCATATTCATTTTTTTTCCAGATCTTAGATTTTGTTTCGAATATGCATATATCGGCAAGCTTCTACAAAACTACCTGCGTTGTCATTAGAATTCTACAAAATTATCACTAACATAAGGATCATGGCAACTGCTACAAAATGCTCTCCTGTTTCTTCTTGTCTTATTGATAAAAGAGCAATTAGAAGAGTGCAGGTGTCGGTGTTGAGTGTGGGAGTATTGCTTATTTGATACTCATACCCACACCCTATTTTATTTCCTCTTCGATTACTTTTTAAAAGATATGAACAATTAAAAATCGAATATGATAAAACATGTTGTGGAATCGATTTTTTTGTTTATTCGAGGTTGAATTATAAAATATTAGAGAAAATCTTGGCTAATTAACATCATTAAATAGTTTTGTTTCAACAACTGCAGATGAACAAATAGTAGAAGCTCTTAGTTCGAGTGAAAATGCATTAGGAACAGTCAATTCATAGATGAAAAAGAAGTTTTATTCATGGCTGGATCGATATTTGAAATTAAAAATGTGACTTTCTGTGATTCTATTCATATATGGATAATTGAATTACAATTGTGTGATGATGTCTACGAATTGAATCAAGTTTATCAATTAGATAAAGCTAAGAAATATTATCAATGATTACTTGATGAAGGATCAATAAATGAAAGTACATCTACTGATCTTATCGTTAATTATTACTGGAGTTTAGGTAATGTCAATCGAAAACAAGGTGAATTTGATATTGCATTAGTTTATTATTGTTCAGCGATTGAACTGTGTCCAGATCGATTCGTTATTTTTCTGGTTCGTAGTTATAAATATATTAGCCTAGTATATCTAGGCACTCATTCCATTAAAAACGCTTTAGAATATCAAATAAAACCATTAAAAATTCGATAAAAAATTAATGATGCTAAAGATCAAATAGAAAATACTTTATATAATCTAGGCATAACCGATTTGGTCAACTTAGGCGAGTTTTAGATTATCTTTTACAAGCATTGAATGTACTGTACACCTCAAAAGTTTTCCCCCCCTTTGTATTTTTTAGTTTTTATCACGTGACCTTTTTAATTTATTAACTTCCTATGTATAGAAAGAAAGCCCAGAACGTGCTGCATCTTATGGTATATTTACATCGAACAACAAATGCAGTCTGAAGTATAAAAGATGTGTTAGAAAAAGACGTTACATTTTTTTTTACTGCAAAAATTGTTCAAAATCTTAAAATGTATGAAGAGTAACTAGTTTTTAGGATAATTTTTGATTGAAACATGATAGAGATCTGCGATTTTCACCGTTAGAAAGAGGACATAAAGATGCATCGAACTTTATACTTTGCATATCTCTGGCAAGTTTTGTTAAGGTCTTTAGTGAACTTTTCTTTAAAAATCGATTTTTTTTCGTATTTTTTGAAAAAAACTTCACTTTATCCTCTATAGAAGTCTCGATTTTTGAAGAAAAGTTCGCTAAAGACCTTAACAAAACCTGTCAGAGACATGCGAAGTATAGACTTCAAACTGCATTTGTTGTTCGATGTAAATATACCATGAGATGCAGCACGTTCTGGGCTTTCTTTCTATATATAGAAAATTAATAAATTAAAAAGGTCTAGTGATAAAAACTAAAAAATACAAAAGGGGGCAAAAGCTTTTAAGGTGTACAGTAATTTATGTGTATTCCATAAAAATTTCATTGTATGACTTTAGAATAAAAAAAACATTGTTTTCAATAATATCTCTGTTCAATCGAATGCTGGATTAATGTCATACAGAGATTCTACAATCATTTTATGAATTAATACTCATGATAAGAAAAAATTTCAATCATAGATTATTGTTTATACAAAATCTATTGTTTTTGTTTTCAGTATCAATCATAATTTGATTAATTCGTAGATGTTGATATCAGCTTTATTATCGTATATGCCTTCAATATTCGATGTGACTTGCTCAGAATTCACTACAAGTTCCAAACGCCAACCATATTTGTTAGTCAACTCTAATAATTTTTCTGGATGACCTAGCATCTTAGAAAAAGCTATAAAGACACGACCATTATCGGTTAAATGTTGGTGAGCTCCTTTCAAATATGCTTCGGAAAGTATATAGCCTGGATTGAAAACTGTACGTTCAAGTGCACTGAGTTCTTCCATTGGTTTATCAATATGACAGAAAGGTATATCCCAAAAAATAACATCGAATCGATCATTTTTATCGAATGGTTCAAACACGCTACCATAAACTGCTTGCATACGATCTCCTAAATTGTACTTTTCGATATTAGCTTGAATATTTTCTATTGCGTCTTGAGTAATATCGGTAGCCGTAACTCGGTTAGCACCGTTAAGAGCAGCAAGAATAGCAAAATAACCAGCTCCAGAACCAATCTCAAGTACTGATTCAGGTTTTATTATATGAATGAGATCCAGCCACGTTTTGACAAAATGATCTGGTAAAGGAAACACTGCAGGTGAGAAAACATTCGGATATACGATGAATTCGTGTCCACCAAGTTCAATAATGTGTTTTTCATTGTAAGTAGTACCAGCAATGTCGAGCTGAGCATGAACATGACCGTCACGTACATACTGATTTTCTTCTAATTTCATTATGGATTTTTGTTGTTATTTTCGAACGAAATGCTTCAGTTAGATGCAATAGACAAATGAAAGAATTAATCAAAGTCTTACTTATTTTAACGGTAATATGATGAGTATTTATAAGCGTAAGCTATATAAAAAAAGACCCAATGAAATAAGATAGCGTTTATGAGGTTTTCGGTGATACACGGTTAAGATTAGAAAATAACAAGAAAAAGGCACACATTCGTCATCAAGACTCACTTCCTTTCAGAAAGAGAAACTTATCTACAAAAAAGTACTTTTGTATTCTGTCAGACGTCGTCAAAAAATCAACACTATTGCAAAGATATGTAGAAACATCTCACTTCTAATGAAATTATCATTCGGCGATAAACACAATAAGACGCCGTCGGTAGTCATAAGGTAGTGACAGCAAGCTCAATTATAGTCTTAACGTTAGTTATGAATTGTAAATCAATTTGCAGCTTCTATAAAGTATACCAATGAAAATAAGACGAACGTCATATTTATTCGAAACATTTTTTATCTATTATGATGCTTTTGTACTAGAGCAAATTCTTACCAACAGCCATCAGTAGATATAAACCCCTTCATTTTTAAACAACAAAAATCACTACAACTACCAACCATCATGAAATCATCCTATGTGCAGTAGCATTCATGAGGATGTTAACATCACTGATTGAATGACTAATATGTAATTGTACTGCATATAGGGTAATTGCTGACAATTCATTTATTTCAAGTCCGACAAAGTAACAGAAGCACTTCTTTATCTTCTGTATGAGAATTTTCATTTCGAAACATATCTAATTTTATGAATCGATAAAAAGTTCTTCAACTGTACTAAATGTATCAGAGTGACATACTAATATTGTCTGTATTCGCTGAAAAACGATTTCTACAGAAAAAAAAATATCGACAATCACATTTTGCCAGGCGGTAGCTTCGTCGAAAATCAACTAGGATAGATAAGGAACGAAAATAAAACATGGTGTGAATCGAATATCCGCGATTCTATTTCACCTCCAAGAATAAACTATAGAAAGGTATAGAGCACGTCAATAAAGTCACTTCATAATGGCATCCCTCTGTAGCAATTTGAGACAATTGGATATATTGCCTGTAATCATCAGTTACTTATAGAGTGTATTCGTTTAGCAGAGTAATCATATTTTTGATTCGTATTTTTTTCTAAGTAACCTAATACGCCTGATAACAGTCAGCCATTTCAGTCATCATGCGAGTCCTTGCTAGAGACCTGGATCTAATTTCGAAATCGATGCAAATTATAGAAACTCCGAAAACTCTATTGCATTCTTCTCTTGTGCAACATTTATTTTTCATAATTGTAACTTCTGAATAACAAGAAATTTTCATTCAATAACGAAGTAATATCAAATAGAAAAATACAAAAAAAAACATCGACACTAGATTAACTGTTACAAGTGATTATTGCTAAAAAAAAAAGATCAGCACCATTCAAGATTTCCATTTTCGTCATTAGATATATTTTTATCTTCTTTACGTGCTTTTTAACTACCGTGTTATTGAATGTTCTACCATAATTGAAACTGTAACAAAATTTGATTTTTTTTTGTTGGTGCCTTCTGGATCTAATGAAATTCTTCAATAAAACTAAGTTTGTTTTTAAGCAACATCAGCTGATTAAGTTTTTCACCACCAAAATTTGTTCTACGCTCACAGACACCATTTTTCGATGATGAGAAAAGACATTCAATCGTGATGTTTGAAGCCAGTATTGCAAAGATTCTCCTAACAATTGAAGATAACGTTAGAAATAAACCCTGTGGTTTATGTCGAAAACCCAGAACATCAATATCTTCTTCATCATCATTATTAGAAAAGTAGAAATCTTGATTTAAATAGAAAAAATTTCGGAGTTTTTTCGGAGATGGAGTCGGAATCTAATTGAATGAATCATTGCGATTTATGGTACATTTGTTCTTTTCTTTTACTAATAGTAATAATATCAATATCAGCGAAAAAGCAGTAACAGTTTATGATGAGTTTATAAGTTTAAGACTGAGAGATAAAAACCAAGTGGATCGTTTCAGCTCCTCATCTCCGTCTAGCAAAAATTTGGTTCAAGATTAAAAATGATAAATTGTTAATACAGTACTTAGTTTAATAGAAATTTCTAATTTTTGAAGAACTTATATCAGTTCATTATTTACATTTCTATTTATTTGTTTTATGCAATCAGAAAAAAAAATTATCGAAAGATATTAAAACGTAAAGAAAAAAGAATACAGGGTAATAAGTGACTTAAGGAACTATTCGCTCGCAACATATAGTATGTGAGACCAAATTGAAAATCTATTTATTATACATATGAATTGCGCCTTTATTCCTCAAAATCACTCACAGTCAACACTAGATGGCAATAATGAGTAAAACAGCAAATAGAAATGAAGTAATCATGTTCTGCACAATAATTATATGTTATGTCTCGTGATTACTTAAAGCTTTTATGTCGAAGGACACAAAAATCATTGAGGAAGAATGTTCTTTAAATATTATTATTTTCTGGATTGTTACTTGAGCACAAATTCGAATTCACTAATAATTATTCGATGTATCGAAAAATATATTTCATTTTTTTTTTGATTCATTCGATCGGACTTCAAATCAACGTTCTATAATTGTTTTTTTTTTGCATGTATTTGGAATTTTCTCTGAATCACCGATATTGCAATCAACAAAAATGGCATGCAATGAAGGATAAGCGAATATTTTAGGAGAAATACAGGTGCAGGTGTGTAGGTATTGTTCTTCTCTGCACGGACACTCGCCTTAGTTATTTTTAATATTTAAGTAGGTAAATATAAAATGCGTACATTTTTATATATAATTTCTATTCTATTGATCGTGAGATGAACGAGGAAAAATTCGTTCTACTATTGAGAGAAGAGTGCATATACTTTTATTTTATACGTTCTATATCAAAAAAATAGCCTGATGATTTGAATATTGTTGACAAAAAAGATCATTAAATAAATAATCAAAATAAGTAGGAAGAGAAAATTTTATATACATAATAAATATTTTATTTGCAAGTCAATGAAGTCAACTGATTTCTTCTCGATTCTATTCATAGTTCTCATAATTTGAAAGATTTAACAAAATTTTATATTCATCAAGCAATAAATCGATAACGGTTGTAAATTATGGCTCAGTATCATGTAAATTGATCGTTAAAGTAACATAGATATGTTATTCTGTTCGAAGAACAATATCGAATTCGAAATCCATCGATTTATGATTATTTATATAACGTTCAATTTTTTAACCAACTTAGTATTTACAACCTATTGATAAATATTGACGATTATTTCACACATTGTCGAAATCATTTCGACTTTCTCAATAATTGTTGTTTATTCTCTGTGAGTGAATGAAACTTCCTAGAGAATCCATATGGAATATTTAATGTTGCAAGTAGTAGGCATGGCATCGATAAGACACGATACAGTGGGTGAGATTTCAATTATTTTTGTCTCCTAGTAGTTATTCTAGACACAATGAAACCTATGTTCTGAGTTGGATATGTTATAGAATCAGATTGATAATAGTTAAATTCACTATTGAATGGCCATGATTAGTAATTCGATTCGAATGGATATAATCTCGCATGTTGGAAGCTTAATAACATTCTGATTGGCATTTTTTGTATGATCATTAAATCGACTATTATGATTTATGAATGACGATATTTATCGAGAGCTATTTTCGTATCTATGGACATATATTGTGCAAATAAAAACAAAAAACAAATTATATCAATTATATTATTAATTCATGCAGATGAAAAAAACTACTTCCGAATTTTCGTTCTATATTTCCGTTTTGTTCTATTTTAAATCAATTCCGATCTATCAAGATTCCTTTATTTTTCATCATTATTCAATCCACATGATCCTTAACTGCCATGTTGAAAGTATTCTTATTTCTTGCATGTATAAGATTGACAATAGCAACAATGTGTGGTCCAAAACAAACCATGATTAATCAAGGAAGGCAACTATGTTGTCGCAATGATACCAATGGTGTACCAACAATTGGTATTGGATATCAACTTACACGAAATGATTTTGAAACAGTCATGTTAACGTATAATTTGACATTTTCAAATGTTTTAAGTGATTGTCAAAGAAACACAAGTAAATACTGTATGACAAATGATCAAGCTGAAGAAATTTTTTATAAAATTTCCTATAGAGAAGCTACAGAATGTACTGATAAATATGTTTCTAATTTGCCACCAATGAAACGAAACGCAATTATTGATGTAGCTGCTTGTAGTTGCCGAGCATTGAACACATTCATTAAAATGAGGCAAGCATTACAAACGAATAATTGGACAGGAGCTGCAGAAGAGTTGAAAGATTCAACATGGTGTAGTCAAGTAAAACAACGACGATGTACGGAAGATTATGACTGTATTCGTAACGATGGTAAGTCTCTGAATCAGTTCATTTTTTTTTAATGACAATTTGAATTTTGTTTTGTTTGCAGAATCGTATCCAAGCACAAGTAACTCATTAATGAATTCTAAATGTTATTGCGTTAATTTTTCACTCATTACTCTTTGCATTGGCATCTTATTCTTTTTATTCTAAAACAAAATTGAAAAAATAAAGAATATTATATATATATTCTTCGAAAACATCCTATCTTCCTCACATATGGTGACATACCAATGATGTTTCTCTTATTAGAGAGGAACGAATAGAAAGAGAAGAGAGATAAAAAAGAACCAAACAGTGTAATATATGACATAAGAGCAGACAAGACAGAACAAACTATCTAACTGAAGATGTATAGTGGCCAATGGCCATGACATATTGTTATTATATTCGTTTCTGTACATCGAAATTCTGATACTCAACATTTCCTAATTGTCACTCTTGTTCAACATTGTTGTTCGTCTGTATTATTGATTCGGATTGTGCACCGACAGTTTGTATGCCATTATTGTTGAATCAAACATGTACTTTAAACTAATTTGTTTCATTACAGCTTTTTTTCATTTTCTTCAAATCAATCTTCATTATCAAGTCTAGAGAGAAGATGACAGACCTGATTCAAAGCTCGACAATAATCTTTTTAATATTATCATATATCAGTTGATCATCGGATAAATTTGAGACTGATTTTTTGAAGCAGAGTTTCTTTGTCATCGTTTTTGATGTTTTGGAAACTGTGATAGACGAATGCGATGATATATTTTAAGTTGAATTTAAAATCGCAGTCTAATTTACCTTTATATGAATAGATATGAATGTCATTACGTGAAGCCTTCCGAGATTTGTCTCCTATTTTTTAATTGTATGAGCAATTATGCTAAATACAAAGTGGCTCACCTTATTTCATTAAAAAACATTGAGCTCTTTAAGCCAGAAACATTTCCATACTGAAAAAACTTATTTTTATTGTCAGAGGGTGTGGGTGTACGTTTGCGTGGTGTTTGGATACGGAAAAAAACACCCACATATACTGTTGAGTTTTGCCTAAACTTTGAATTCGATCAGTTCATACTTTTCTATGTCCATCTTACTCTGACTCTGCTAGATTAGTAATACCACAGCTCTACTGATGGACACCTACAATAAGATGCTTCTGTTGCATTGGATATAAAAAATCCTTTAGTATTTAGACTAATTAGAATCTATGGTAGAAATCTTTGATTCATAAATATTTTGAGAGACTCTAAAAAGTTCCAAAATAATCTAAACCCACTTATTATTGACGCGCTTTTTCCGTTACTAGAAAACCGTATCCAACAGTCTTTGACTTCTCCAGGTTGCGCTAGAGCCCAGGAGAGAGAAAGCAGCAAAAATTTCAATTTAAACTTTCATTCACTATATTCTTTTCGAAAATTTATGCCAGTTACATAAGAAACAAAAAAAAAATAGAAATATTATTGAAGAAAAAATTATTTTTAATCGTTTTTGAAAATAAATAATTGATATTGAATAAACGCTTGTGAGATCAGTTGTTGTGATAATCTCAAAAAATATATTCAATGTCAATTTGAGATCTATCACAAAAACTGATCACAATTCTATTATATCAACAAGCGTTTTTTTTTTGTCTTCTCTACTTACTAATTCACATAGAGTTTCATATATGTTTTACCGTTTTATTTCATTTATCATTCTTCTCTCTTTCTCATGATAAATATTTATTCTTCACTACAGATATACAAAGAAAAAGAGAACCTTATCTCAAGTATGCAATATTCTCTCTTTTGGATGATGACAGACTTCTCTTTGCTTGTCGCTGCCGTCACTCGTTAGCCTTTGCGCTTTTTTACAAATAGATACTGACGAAAATGTAGGTTTTAGGAAGAAACGAATCGACTGTTTTTTTTTCCATTTGAGATAAAGACAAACATAAACGATAAGTATGCCGGTAGAAAAACAACAAAAATATTTCATCATGATAACAGTCACAAATACAGGTATCTTTTCTTTAATAAGCAAGAACTTTTGTTTTGTTCTTTTAACAAATAATTTTATTGAATAAATCACTTTATCTCAAGCTTTTCATATATATACTATATCACAAGAATTTTATTTGATACTTTTATAACAAATTGTTCGAATATTGTAGAAATAAATTGCAAGTACAGATTAAGATCAAAAGAATAATCGTACCCGTCATCATTGGAATATTACAAAAACTCGACATCCTTCAAAACATAGAATAAAACTTGAATTTTTATGATTAACCAAGTGTTTTACAGAATTCTTCATTGAAAATTGTAATTGTATCTGATAACATTATAACATTTCAATACAAATAACTATCACTGCTAACGGAAATTCACAATACGTAACAGGATATGTATGAGATATTGAAATCGAAACTTATCCGTCTATCGTTCGAGTATTCTCAACTATCGAGTCAAAATAGTAAACAGATAAATTCTAAAATACTCTTATTCAACAATCCATGCACGAATAGATCTTAATTTTTTTGGCTTGATCATATTGACCAATTGTTTAGAATTATTCTTGATGAAATGATTAATATATCTATTCACACTCTATATAATTCTTCAAGTTATTAATTAATCAGAATGAGAATTAATTTAAAATTGATCTCCATTATTCGAGGATGTGCGTGTGTGTGTGGTGTTTGGGTAAGAAAAAAACACCCACACCCACACCCACACCTAGAATTACAGATACTCGAGGTCTTCGACGAGATACTAAAAATTTTCAGGATATTTGAACTGTTATTTCATAATATGAACATTTAAATGGAATTTGTATTTTATTTAAACCAAATGACGAACGTTTAACAATATTTGTTAGATTTTGTGTTAATGAACTTCTTCGATATTTGCATACAAGTGTAGGACAAAAATATTATTTTTGGTTTTTACAAATGCTCATACAACATTTTTTAAACTTGATTCAACAACAAGAAATTCTTCGAGCATTTTTAGATGAACTTAAAAAAAGACAAAATATAGAAGTACTCTTTACAAGAGAGAATAGGTTTTTATTAGATAATGAACCATTTCAATATTTAGCCTTACATAGAAATGGAATTCAATTATTTAGTGAACAAATAATAAGTCATCAAAAGAGTTGAGAGCATACTGTGAATACACTTTCATTTAATGAAACTGAACAGCTAATACGAAAACATATGCGTTCAATTGCTGAAACAGTTGGACTTATTCAACAAAATATTCAGCCTGCTAAACAATATAAAGAAAATATTCTTAAAAATTCCGAAATAGAATCTCAAGATTTACTACAAATTGACGTTCGAGTTGTGCAATTGGAATATCTACGAACAGTTTATATTAATGAAAAGTGTTGTCAACTTATTACTGTTAATAATGAGGTGAAAATCGTATACACATCGAAATGCCATGAACAATGTTATTGTAAAAGTATTCTACAAGACACTATCACCAATCTAAGCATGGAGGAATGCGAAGCTATGGATTAGAAAACAGATAAAATATTTTCACTTTTACAAATCAATTCATTTATCAAAGATAAACATCTTTTATATTATATTTATTCAAAATTAATTTTATTATTTTAACCAGAGTGTCAGTTTGTTTTCATTCACACCAATACTCATCTTTCTATCTCTTTATATGTTTCAACAAAACAAACCATGCAACTTGTTGATTCTCTTGAAAAGATTTTTCTGTATTGGATTATTATTTTCACTCGAATAACTGTTTTCTCACAACATTTTTAACAAATAATTTGAACTTTTCCACTTTTCGACACACTTGATTTTAACATAAATGTGACATTTTTTTTCGAAATTTTAAACAACTTGTCATCTATTCAGATTATTTATGTATATAGAATATTGCAAAAGTAATCTATCAGAAAAAAAATTTGCATATAACCACAGTATTTCGAACAAGTGTGTTGATTTTTTTTCTGATGATAGAGCAGTATTCTAGGTTTTTCTTCATAAATCAACAACTTATTGACATACATGAAACCTAGTATAATCTAGTTCAATACAGAATTTAGCCTTTTCTCAGGTACTGTTACCTTAGCAGTCAACCATAAAACAATGGAATGTATTCCAAACTTTTTTGACACGTCTTAGAGTTTTATAAAAAAATTTTCAAGAAATGATGGTGTTACGATTGAAATACACTGAAAATCGTCGATTTACGACAGGGTTCTAGAGCAATTTAACGTTCCAATATTTTGATTCTATCACCGTCATATATCGATGAAAATAGAAAACTTTTTTTAATGAAAATGATCAACCATAGAAGCTCTACAAAATGGGATA